>JAJODA010000731.1:0-44853 GCA_021730345.1 Fusarium cicatricum | reverse complement strand
ACTGCAGTACCATGTTGCTATTTACCAAAGACTGTGGCACCACCTCTTCAATACGGCCACACACAGGTTTCATTTACTTGTTGCCTGAGATCATCACCCCTCCCTGTCTGTTTGCTTCGAAGCAGCACAAGACTCTGGTCAAACTCGAAACGGATTACCAGGGTATGTTTTACGGCTTACGGCCAGAAATGTTTGGCGTTTACGGATTTTGGACTTGCAAGCCTGGCATGGCGCGCCGGGCATCCGCATTTGGAGTTTGGGAGCCGTTTCTGTTATTGCGATTCCTGTTGCGTTGTTGTTTGTTGCAGCTTTCCTCTGCGTTTGTGTTACTCTCATTGTTTTTATAATCCTCGAACTTTCTGGTCATCATGGTTGGCCCTTCATGTTGGCTGCTCACCGTTGAACGGTCAGAGACATGCTTTAATGTGGTTTTATATGAGCGGCAAACGAAGGAGATGGCTGTGAGGGGAGAGCTCGAGGAAGTTGGCTTTTATGGAGTCGGGCAATGTCTTTGCTTACCACCCACGTCTGTCTCCAAGTGCGTCTTGATGCGCCATAGAATGACTTGATTGCGAGAGCTGTACAGGCGCAGGGAAAGAAAGGGTTTTGGGAATTAGTCAAAAAGTTTGCTTCCCGCTAGGAACGCAAGGAATTTGGGGGAATAGGCAAAGGCGGATATAAACTATACAAAGGATGCCAGAATGCGACTCGTGCATAGCTCAAGAGACTTGAATGCACCTTTTTCAATCATGAAGCGTTGGTTTTGAACTTGTGTGAGTGAATGTGAGGTGGTGAGGTGACTCTCGTACAGAAGAGCATGCGCTGTATTTTGAGTGTCTTATGCTGGAATATGGGGCATTGCGCGCCAAACGATGAGACGTCTGCTCGAGTTCTGATTCGCCAGCTCGCCAAACCCGTAATCCAGACCCAGGGCATTTTCTACCCCGCCTCATTCGGACATGAGCCTTGATGACTTCTCGTCGCTCATTGGCCATGTCGCCAATCATCTGTCGCGTCTCATCATAAACCATCCTTTATATCAATATTGAAATGAATGAATCCTGGGTAGTTTAAGAGTCAGACGTAAGCCACTGGCTAAGCCGCGTCGTGCTCGCCAAAGGATGGGTGTTTGATAGATCAAATGCACTAAATGTGATGAGCTTCAGTGTGTGGTGGGGGATGATATAAACCAGCTCATCCACCTCGATGTAATCTTCAAATCAACTCGCAATTCATTTCTTCTTCTTCATTTCACAATCCTTGTTTCAGATCACCATGAGATATCCTACCGCCCTTCTCTTGCCACTTGGGGCTCTAGTAGCTGCCCAGAAGTTTGTCCCAACCCCAAAAGGCCTCGAGGTGCTGTCATCAAAGCTCTTCGACGGTGCTGAGATTTCGTACAAGAAGGTGATGACCTCAACTTGGCCTCAATCACGAGATCGCACATACTAACTCAAGTCTGCTATGTAGACAAGCATCTGCGAAACCACCGAGGGTGTTAGTTCTTACAGCGGCTATGTGACTCTACCGAAGCATCTGTTGCCTGATGCTCGAGAGTGGGATGATGATCAAGCGGCTCACCTGTTCTTTTGGTTCTTTGGTAAGAAGTTATGAACCTTTTTGTACTCGGTTTGCTTACAATTTGTCAGAATCTCGGAACGATCCTTCTAATGCACCGACGTCGATCTACCTGGGCGGTGGACCGGGAGCCTCTTCTTTCGACAGTACCAATGACTTTCCATGCTTTGCCAACTCGGACGCCAACTCGACCACTCTCAACGAGTTTTCCTGGAATAACAACGTCAACATGCTGTACATTGACCAGCCCCTCGGGACCGGGTTCTCATACATAACGCTCGTCAACGGCACTCTGGATGTGTTGTCTCATACGTTTACCCCAGTAGATGACGACGACGGCAAGATGCCAGAGCTCAATGTCACGACTGTGCAAGCAACCTACGACGCTAGAGCACCTAGCACGGTCCCAAAGACAACAATGAGCGGTGCGAGAACCCTGTGGGCCTTTGCCCAGGTTTGGTTCAACGAGTCAGTCTACAAGTTGTTCTTGAAGGAAACGTCGTGTTCTGACACTTACTAGGTTCCCCGAATGGAACACGACCAACGACAAGGTTTCTCTGTGGACATCATCAGTGTGTGCTCCTGGTAAACGTCTTTTGTCTCTTACTGACAAACGATAGTATGGTGGCTTCTATGGCCCGCACTACCTCGCCTACTTCCAAGACCAGAACGACCTCATCGACGACGGCAAGCCTGCACTTGCAAACGCTACGAAACTCAACCTCGGGACTCTGGGCCTCTCGGAAGCTTGTGTTGATGCTCGCGCCATGGCGAAAGGATATCCGCAATTCGGCTACAACAACACGTACGGCATCGAGATCTTCTCAGAGGATGTCTACGACAAGCTCATGGCTCGCATCGAAGCTCCGGACGATGGCTGTTATGCCCTCATTGACCAGTGCCGTGCTCTAGTGCAAGAAAGCGACCCGGACAGATTTGGAAACAACAAGACGGTAAATGAAGCCTGTGTGATGGCAACCAAAGTATGTTTTGTAGGCATTCAGGGTGCATACGACGCTCTCTCTGACGTGAGTCTCTAACCCCCTTCACCGGCACTTGCTCAGAAGACTGACGATGTGGTAGCGATCTCATTTTGACGTGACGCACTCCAACCTTACAGTATTTCCTCCTTACTACCTGGACGACTTCCTCAACCAAGCCTGGGTGCAGCAAGAGCTTGGCGTACCTCTCAACTTCACCCTTGACGGGGGGCTGATGGCCCAGGTCTTCTTTGGCGAGACTGGCGATCCGATGATTGGGAGTTTCAATGCTCTTGAGAGAGTCCTTGACCGCGGTGTAAACGTGGCCATGATGTACGGAGACCGTGATTACAGATGCCCTTGTACGTGCATCCCTTTTGTTTATCTTCCTCTTATATACTGATACTGGCTCCACAGGGTATGGAGGCGAGAATGTCAGCCTGAGTTTGGACTTTTCCTCCTCGGAAGCATTCCGCGCCGCAGGATACGAATCCATCACGACAAACTCGTCATACGAGGGCGGATTCGTCCGCGAGCACGGCAACCTGTCCTTCTCCCGGGTCTTCCAGGCCGGCCACGGCTTGGCAGCCTACCAACCCGAGACGCTCTCCAAGATGTTTGAGCGGGCCATGTTCAGGCGTGACATTGCAACCGGCGAGGTCAACCTGGCCAAGAACGGGAACTACAGCACCACAGGTCCAAAGGGCGTCGCGGGCGTGAAGAACGAGGTGCCCGAGCCGCCGGAGAATATGTGCTTTGTTAATATGGCGCTGGAAAGCTGCACGCATGAGCAGCTGGAGGCTTTGGCAGCTGGAAAGGCTGTGATTAAGAACTGGGTTGTGGTTGAGCCAAAGGGGGCGAAGCCTAAGCCGATTGCGAGGTCGCAGGACAGACGAGCCGGGGATGATGGAGGTGAAGAGAGCCATCCTGATAAGGCTTCTGATGGTGGTAGATTCTCTTTTGTTTTCGGTCACGTTACGTTTGTTCTGACCGTTATGGGTTTTATTTGGCTGTAGAGATATCATGTGTAGTTGGGGTCTTGGGGAGTGTAAGTCGGAGGTCTGCTTTATGGAAAGAAGGGTAACCTGCAGTCTTATTGAATTTCAGCTCCCATAATAACTCTACTAATCACTCCTGTTCATGATTTGTGAACGCTTAACCAGTTTTGCTATTGCATGCAAGATGCATTATAATTCTACTACAATCGGCTCGTTCATGAGGGCATTCTTTGAGCCACCAACAACCGCCGCATTAACAAAGGTGGTCCTCTCCTTGCCCAGTGTTGAAGGTAGAATTGATCCTTTCAATCTAGCCCAGAGCACCAAGATGACCATCCAGCACACCGCCATCCATCCTGCCCACCCAGTCAATATCTCCTCGTATGCTCGTTGCACACCATCTAGGACCACGTCTTCACGCCCATAAGATACGTGAATGTGTCCAAAGACGACAAGACGAGGTCGAGCCCGAGCTATCTCTTCAGCTAGGTAGGGACAGCCGGCTCGGTGGAAGTCGCGTGCGTCGAGATGATGTTTTGGCGGACAGTGAGTGACGACGATGTCTGGCTTGGTGTCGAATGAGGCGAATCGACTAGACCAGTGGGTTTCATCGTCAGGCTGATATTGAAAAGCTGAGGTTCCGTAACGCGGTGTCCAGGGACTGCCAAATATCGTAAGCCTTCGGGGTTCGAGGTCCAGAGCTTGTCCAGTTGATGGGAAGTCGAGTGTGATACAACTGTCTTGGAGGTACGTGACACTTCCCCAATCCAGATCGGCTCGCGTTTTAATCTGACCATAGCGTCGTTCTGGGTGATTATCGAGAAAGGCTTCGTCAAAGAGAACATCGTGATTTCCTGCAATGAGAATCTTGTACTTGTGCGGCTGATCCGACAACCACTTCAGCTCGGCTTGCATTTCCTTAAAGGAACCATTCTCACTTAGGTCTCCTGCATGGATGAGAAGGTCTCCAGGAGGTATTTCTGGACGTGTATTATGAGTGTCGGAAATGCATACTATCCGCAGGGGATTCGAGGGCAGTGATGAGTTCACTTTTGTGCCATGAATTGACCGCAGCTTGGTGGCGGCCTCCCGCTTCCGACGCCCTCGAAGCTTGATGCTGGTGAGCGGCGGTTGCATCGTTCGAGGCTTCAGTGACCTCAAGCTTGAAAGAAAGCCCCCCGGGTTACTTTACAAGGCCTTGATAAGTCTGGCTGGTTGTGTAGTGTGGGTGCCGCGTGTAATTCTCACCAACAATGAATGGGCTGAGCAATGGTTTATTTTGATGACGTACAGCAGAAAACATGCACCTGATTGGTCACTATTGTCATCGAGAGGATGGAGCTCAAGGGCTAAGTTAATCTTCAGATTCGGATAACACACTTTCCTTTAATCTATCGTTGTTAGCTCTTTGTATCAACTCATGAGAGGGGCCACTTACAGTAGCGAACTTATCCGCGATATCCTCTAATTCCTTAAAGTCTTTCAAAGTAACAATCGGCTTGACAACCCCTCTTCGAACAAATTCAAGAGCCTCAAGGGTTTCCGCAGGTGTGCCAACCAGACTCCCAATGACCTTGATACCCCGATCGATGAGTGTGAGAGGATGTAAGCTCAGAGGCTGGTCCGGTGGAGGTATTCCCACGCAAACCAGAGTACCAAAAACCGATATCAAGTCAAGTGCACTTTGATATGCTTTGCCAGACCCTGCTGTGATAATGACTGCCTTTGCTCCGGCTTCCCCAGGGGTGAGTTTTCGAAGAGCATCCGCCATCCCATGGTCTGCAGCATCGAAATAGGCGTCGGCTCCCGTCTTTAGGCAAAACTCCTCAGAAAAGCCAACGTCAACAGCAGCAACAAGATACCCCATAGCCTTTGCGTACTGAACCGCCAGACCGCCAACGCCACCAGCTGCTCCTACAATGGCGATCCAGTCTCCCGGTGTAGCTCCACAGATCTTCAACGCCTTGTACGCAGTGACACCGCCGCACAAGATGGGCGCAATGAACTCATCTGGTAAGCTGGCATCGTCCGGCAGAAGAAGCAGATAGCGACTCGGGACAACACAGTGCTCAGCAAAGGTGCCATCCCACTTGCGGCCCGAGTTCTGCTGCTCCAGACACCGAGTCTCACCACCAGGTTCACGGCAGCAAGCGCAGCGGCCACAGACATCACGGACCCAGGAGATACCAACACGATCGCCGATTATGACAGTGTTTGGATCTACCCCATCCCCTATCTGAACGACACGGCCCACGCCTTCGTGCCCGAGGATATCACGAGCTGGGCCGGCATGTCCAGCTGCGAGTGTCATATCAGTACCGCAGACGCCGGTTGCAGACAGTTTGACGAGGACCTCCCATGGCTGAAGCTTGGGAATTGGCAGTGAGCGGATATCGAAGCGAAAGCTGGATTCTGAGCGCTGGAATGTTGTGTATTCGTGTTAGCCGGACCGAGGTTGGACAGCTTATGGGGGATGCATCACTTGAAAATGCTGGAAGATACAAACTTACGACGACAACCGCAGCCTTGTGGTAGGATTCTTGATGGCTCGTCATCGAGGATTGTTTAGAGGAAATAATAAGAAAATATCACGGTTCGTTCTCTACGATGGACGGTGGTATTATATGTTCTAAACTATTTCGCAGCAAAGGGGTTTCTGTGCCGTAGGAAATTTGCGCTTAAAGAGGAAGGTCAATAATGCTCCGAACACGATGCTCCAAGCTCTGGAATCAAGGCAAAGCCGAGGTGACGGTAGTACCTACAGCAGATATCGATCCCGGCCTCTCCGCTCACCGAGGCAAAGGTACCGACTATTGGTTTCATCATGCAGAATTGCCAGGGGTATTCGATGCTCTAGGCAGCTTTCAGTGGTTCGCGTCGATAAGTGCCGCATTCAAATGCCGACCAAGTTCATCTTGTGAAACGATCGGCCTCAAGTTTGCGGGGATGCCCTCTCAGATCGCGGGGCCGAGATGAACTTGCCAAAATCGGCAGATGATTCGACGATGGAGGTGGTAGATGTTTAGCAATGTTATCACCGCTCATACCTTACCAGAATCGAAACAATCAGGTGCTTTGATATTGAGATTGTGGGTGTGCAAACGTTTCCGGGGGGGGGATAATAGCCACCCTTGCTGATGAACAAGAATTCAACTGGTCTTGACACAGGAGCAGAAAAAACTACAAGACTAATAATAGAAGTTTCCCTTGACTGAAATGATCTATTAATGTACCCAAAGTCCGAAAGTCCGAAGGGCTGGCCTGCTCAGTCTCGAAATATCTATTTACTTGTCTCACGTCAGAGTCCTGACCAAGTGCAGCATACCAATTATGTCATTGAAGGATGCTTACAATAATCAACAGCCTATGAGACTTTATCATGGTGTATGCCAATAAGCACACCATGGCCTTTGAACCTGATCATCTTTCAATATACCATGTCGAGCCGCAAATGCATGTCAGACTTTTCTTCATCTATGCTGATCCTACATCTCTTTGAGAATAATTCTGACTTCATGTCTTAGATGTGCCGCAGCGCGACTTTTGCGAGCCAAAGATATTGCTTTGTTGAGGCCATCGTGCATATTTTTTGAGACAAAACTGTGGCACCTAATGTAACATGCAGCGAGCGGCACACGCGTCAGATTAAGAATTTGAACTGGCTTAATGGCATTGTCTGGACGCTGATGCTTTTCTTCTAGTACCTACCAACTTCAATCGTCTACATTGTCTATCCTCAATTGCAACAGTACTGTCTCGCTCCAAGATGGCAACCTCTGACCCAAAGCAGGCTTCCGCTGGCACCCTCCCCAAGAATGATGTTGATGGAGGCCAAGTTCCCGCAACTCCCTTAGCTCTACCTCCGGGCATCGATGGAAACCTCTTTCAGGATTTCGTTCGGGCTGCTGCTGAAGTCGCGGGTTCAGACAACGTTACCGTCATTTCCAAGACTGAGCAATTGAACAAGCAGGATTACCTCGACCAAAGCAAGGCCCACGATATGTTTCATATCACTGGCAGAGAGCATTTTGTCTCTTCGGCTGTCATTTCCCCGCGAGATGTCTCTGAAGTCCAGGCAATTGTCAGACTATGCAACAAGTTCGAGATCCCCCTCTGGCCCTTTTCCATCGGACGAAATGTCGGATATGGCGGGGCTGCCCCAAGAGTTCCCGGATCTATCGGGCTAGATCTTGGTAGGCACATGAACAAGATCTTGAAAGTTGATGTTGACGGAGCCTACGCTCTGTTGGAGCCTGGTGTCACGTACGCGGACCTCCACCAGCACTTGGTCGACAACAATCTCCGTGACAAGTTGTGGATAGACGTCCCCGATATTGGCGGAGGGTCTGTTGTAGGAAACACTACGGAAAGGGGAGTCGGGTATACACCATACGGTTCGATAGCTCCCCAGACCACTTACATGACATCTGAACTTGGGCAGCTGACAGCTACTTGGGAGATCACTTTATGATGCATTGCGGCATGGAAGGTAATACCAACCATCGGTATATACCTGACATGATCAGTCGCTGATATAAGGAACAGTCGTGCTGCCAGACGGCACACTCGTTCGCACAGGAATGGGTGCTCTTCCGAACCCTGATGCTGACCCCAACGCACCGCCACACGAGCAAGAGCCCAACTCCGCCTGGCAGCTTTTCAACTATGGCTTTGGGCCTTATAATGATGGCATCTTTACTCAGTCGTCACTCGGCATCGTTGTCAAGATGGGGATCTGGCTCATGGTCAATCCGGGCGGCTACCAGTCTTATCTGATTACTATTCCCCGAGATGAGGACCTGCACCAAGCCATCGAGATTATCAGGCCGCTCCGAACATCCATGGTGCTACAGAACGTGCCGACTATAAGACCTGTGCTGGTAGACGCTGCCGTTATGGGTAACCGCGCATCGTACTCCTCCTCGAAAGACCCCCTGAACGATGAAGAGATTGACGCTATTGCAAAAAAGCTGAACTTGGGCCGTTGGAACTTTTACGGAGCCCTCTACGGCCCCGAGCCCATACGAGAGGTCATGTGGGAAGTAGTCAAGAAGGCATTCTCGGCCATTCCTGGGGCAAAGTTCTACTTTCCAGAGGATATGCCTGATAATCTTGTCCTGCAGACTCGCAACCTGACCTTGCAGGGGATTCCCACCACGACTGAGCTGGAATGGGTGTAAGCCAAGGGTTTCTGGCATTATATCTCATGGCTAACGATTCCATCAAAGGAAATGGCTACCCAACGGCGCACATCTCTTCTTCTCACCCATCGCCAAAGTGACGGGTGACGACGCCGTAGCACAATATCGTCTGACCCGTAGGCGATGCGAAGAAGCCGGCTTCGATTGGCTCGGCACCTTTGTCGTCGGCATGCGCGAGATGCATCACATTGTGTGCATTGTCTTTGACCGCCTGGACGAGGACTCTTGTCGCCGTGCACACAAGCTCATCAGCACGCTGATTGACGATGCCGCAAGCAAGGGATGGGGTGAATATCGCACGCACTTGGCGCTGATGGATCAGATTGCGCAGACGTACAACTTCAACGGTAACGCGCAGATGCACCTCAACACTACTATTAAGAACGCGCTTGATCCAAAGGGTATTCTGGCCCCTGGCAAGAACGGAATCTGGCCAAAGAACTATGATCCAAAGAAGTATGAAATCATCCCGGGAACTTCAACCTGAGAACAGCGCTTGTGGCGATTACTACTTCGGTTATGTACAATCGAAACATCAAATCATTCGTCAAGTACAAATACCGCAAAAGCAGGGGCCCTAGTGGTATCAAGGTATCTGATAGTTGTAACTCTTCAAGGCCTTATTTCATTGGTTCCTTTTGATTTACTTACTTGATAGGCTCCGGAAGTCGGATGATGCAAACCTCGCTTGACTTTTATATACCTCACTTGGTTGATTCTTACCCGACCCCCGTGACAGATAGCCCCTGACTGAGAGTACCACTGGTATGCACTGTACAAGGGATCATGTCACGATGTCACTCCGTCATGCAGGGTCTTTTGATAATCTGCATGGCTTCCCTCGATTCAAGAGAGACCCTGGGGTTGGCTCAAAGTTGAGTGATCCCACCCCTGTGAAACCAAACACTGTAGGGGTCTATGAGGTGCTTGTCCTCCAGCGCTTCCGTGACAGCATGATCCCACTATTGCGGATGATATGACCGAACCGAGATCATACCATGCTTCACTCCCTTGGCAATGTTCTCATCATGATCCCACATTGCGTCGTCGACGGGGCCTCGATTGACCTCGCTGCATGATATGACTCTCCAGCAGAAGAAACCTTAGCTGGGCGGGCCTGATATGACATTGCACATTTGAGTTTATGCAAGAATTCGTCACAACATCGTGTTCGGTTACTCGTATTATGACTTACTTGTCAGATTATGCTTCTTCAGTACGCTTTTCAGTCTCCAGCTTCGCTGTGACCTCGTTAGATGATCAATCAACCTGACGCCCGGCGCGGTAACGACAACTACTACACCACCCGTGAAGACTTTGAGTTTGATAGAAGCACGGCATGTTGCACCGCCGCAATCATCGAGTTACTTATCACTTCCACCGCACTGTATGTAGTACGCCCTAGGCGTGTTTGCTTTGGCTGCGGCAATGAGCGACTCAATCGGGCAGTCAAAGCCGGTCTGCCCAGCTTCTCCACGGACCTGGCCTGGGAGCAGCCTGATCAAGTCGCTCATTTGGCCAGAGGTGTATGTAACATGGCTGTTGCACCGGCCCCTCCAATGAGACGGAACGTGCTTAGGCTGACTCCGATACCGAGATCAGTCTTATCCTCCAGATGAAGCGATACCATGTCGAATGAGAGAGGCGGCGCCATATCACGTTGAGCCAGCAATACAGCATCCCTGCGGCGTAGCAAACGACAAGAAAGGCTGTGAAGCACCGCCACTCTTCTGAATAGAGGAGACGGAAGTATTGACTAGTAGAGTGAGGCATATACTTCCCAGAAGCCCAAGGAAATAAAGTACATACAAGCCACCACGATAGGGCTGATAATCCAGGCGCTGTCAGGGGCAAATTTCGTTACCTCAGTTTAGGGCAAAGGGCAACAGAAGTCATCCAGCCGTAACGGGAACAAGCCCAACATAGCCAATCTCTTTGATGAGCTGTCACCTGGCCTTGTGGCCATCCCAAGGGTTCATCTTGAAGGCAGGCGGGTGGTAGAAGAAGTGGACCATCAAACTGGCGAACAGCATGCCCGCCAGTCGATTTGGTATATGTCATGAAAGCGTGGCAAATAAGGGACAAAATAGAGCCGAAGTGGTTGCCAGGATTATCACACTTGGGAGGCATTGTTGATCAGTTGAATTCAAAGGAATAATAACCCAAGAACCCTTACCTAGAGTCTGCGTTTTGAATAGGCTACAAAATTACTCGCCCATGGGTAGTAGGAAGACACCCGGTATTGATTTGGGCAGCCCATGAGCTACCTCCTGATAATCAGAATACCCAATTATACCCAGTAAAGAATAATGGTGAAAGATATCAAGTCGTCATACTACTAGCTGCTTTTAATAGTATGTGCTAACCAGGATCAAAGTAGTGAGACCAAGCATCTGGGGCCTTAATGATTCACAAGTTCAGACAGAACAAGAGTTCTGGCGATGTAGGAGCGAAGGTAGGGACTCAATAAGGGTTCATATGCTAAGCATAGTCTGACTCGATCTTTACAATGTCTTACCTGATAACCATGAGAATTCACGATCTACTCTTGGCCAACGCAGGAGTAACAAGCATATTAAGCGCTTCCAGGAACCCATGGTATTGAACCAGAGTGAAGTCATGGCACACTCAAGCAATTTGATACAGTTTCTATCTGACGTTTTGAACACACCGAGATAACTAAAAGGCATATTAAGAGGTAAGAGAAAACAATCTCCCTACCAAGCCGTTCCCATTTGTTCTCATGCATCTCTAGGTATAGGCGGCTTCCTCTCCATTGCGGCTCTTGTTTATCCGCGAAAGCCTCCAGTCCCTCCAAGATATTATCCTCCTTCGGCAAGCAACGATCCCACCAACTCTTTGCTTGCTTATCCTCCATGAAATGGATACTGAATTTATTTTACCCTGCTATAAGTAAAGACCCGGCCGACGTGCCTTGTCGAGGTTCGGTTCCAAGTCTCGGGAGGCCAAAGCTGAGCGACCTTCCTTGCGATAAGCTCAACTCAAAGAATAGCCATAATATCTGTGAGTGACAGGACAAGTCTAGAAATACGTTCATGGCATTATGGCGTGTTTTCTTATTTATGCTCGATTGTAATCCTATATGTGAAAGAAACCTCTTCCTACTTCATCCGCAAGCTAGAAGCGCGCTGCCGCGCTTCATCCCTCCGATGCTGTTCCGTCTTGACCAAATCGGCTGGAAGACCAATAATTCGATCCGTCAAAAACCCAGAGATGCTCTTTACAAAACCATGAAGCACACTGATACTACTTACCCTATCCTGTAAATCCCCCTTGATCACAAAGTGGACCGCGTCGAGGTGCGAAAACTCACATCTCTCGACAGCGTACCTGTCGTCCCGATCATCTGCAAGCAGCTCCATAAGTTTCTACTCTGTGAGAGAGGCCTTGGCGAACGGACAGGCTTCTCTTCGCCTGACGGGCAAAGAAGATATCACCGGGGGGAGAGGGGCTAACAGTCTGTCAGTGTAAGTCCGCTTGTCCGCTCGCGAGATCTGGGCAGGCTTGCCCAATTGACATAAGGCTTTGGCTGCATTGTTCGCCAGTCCATGCCCAGATGTAAGCCGCAGTAGCTCTGCATTTCGTTCAAAAATAGTATACTTCTCTTGAACCGCGTAAAGGTCTCTTTCTTTGGGCTCTGGGCAAAATTCTGATCTGGATGGTGCAGTCATTCTGGGATCGAGAGTTGACAGCCGCGGATCCGTACTTTTCGATGCTGAACTAAGTTCACCTGCAGCAAAGGTGGATAGCTCGGCCTGAAAAACGCTCAAAGCGCATGTCGCAACCTTTGCTGTTGGAGGCGGAGGGAGTCCTGCAATACCAGGGAGTCGCACTCGATCTTTACCTACTCGCTCCAGCCGAGCGCCATCAATCTCTGCAATGACATTCGAGTTGAGTTAATGAGGCCCTCGACTCTCCTGGAGAAGTTGACACTTGCACGTGTCTACCGTCACGGCTCGGTTGCTGCCTTTGAGGCTCGGTGATGACCCAAGTGCCATCGGCCGCAACCTCTGCGATGGGATAGCCAACGTGGTCCGCATTCAATGAGATGACCAGCCGTGAGACTGCCAGCGAGTTTATCGTACTCATCGGCCTCTCATCCATGACACAGGACGTCAGTCTCATCACAGGAGACGCGTTGCAGCAACGACCACATATCACAATGTCAGCGCCCTCCTTTGGAGCCTCGATGATGCCGCCTTGTCCGGTAAACACGCTGGGGGCTAGTGTTTTGCTGCCCCGCGCGTCAGATGTCTGATCCAAGTGTCGAGTCTTGCCGAGACGGTTATTCTTGATGTGCTCCGCGACATTCCGACGCAAGCGTGTCGTACCTATAACGATAAGATGCACCTTTGGGAGAACCCGGCGAAGTATGGCTTTGAGATCCAAACATCACCAGTGGATATGCTTTCGACGACGAAGCCAACAAGAACCGACTTCGTATAGACTAGCACGGTAGTGGGCGGGCGATGGATGCAACCGGAAAACTCAAAGCGAGTTGAGGGGCCACAGGGACCAAATTGCCGCACCACGACCAGCTCTGTACTGTGGGCTTCATTTGCGTATAGTATCTCGGTTTACCTTGTTTCTGAATTATTTTCACTCTGAAACACCAAAAGACAAGTCGAAATGGTCGAAAAGATTCTGGTCGTGGCTCGAATGCCCACGGTCGGCGGAGGCGCTCGAGATGAGGTTCGTTAACCAACATCACCTCAATTCTGTGGCCGACTTTGACCAGATAGCCTAGCTCCTTCAACGGCTGCAGCGACTCTCAGAGATGGCGTCAAAGTATGAGCCCGGCTGTCTCAAATACGCTGCACTCGTTCCTCGAGACGACGATGGCAAAACTGTATACGCTGTCGAAGAGCAAGTGACATCTCCCCTGTTCCATATGAGCCTAAGCTGAAGAGCAAAGATACAAGGACAAGGAGTCTTTTGACGCGCACATGGCCAGCTACGAGGTCGTCAAGATAAACCAATGGTTCACGGAAGAAACTGTGCTTGATCCCGATAGGAAACCAGACGTCCATATCCTGGAATATCTTCCCGACTTGCGCTTTGTCCGGGACGAAATTCTGGAGCACAAAGACCCTCATGTGATCTTTACAGAGCTAGATTATATCCCCGGTGGTGTCGATACATCTATCCCATACTGGAAACCGGTAGTGGAAACGGGCCGCGACCACGAACCTGGAACCCTAATGTACGGGATTTTGAAGGACAGCCAGAAGGAGAACCGTCTTTGCTTCATTGAGGCGTATGAGAGTTCAGACTACCTGAGAGATGTTCACGTTGCGAGCGAAGCCGTTCAGAATAGCAATGCAAGCACAAAGCATCTGAGGACCGGGCTGGGGCCTCATGTCTTGAAGAAGCAATGCGGATTTCTGCATAGGTAGTAGAGTTTGGACGGGATTTATAGGCAATACCAGAACCGCGTCTCTCCTTGCAAGCTACAAACCCCTAAAGTAGTGAGGGAAAAGTCCAAACGGGTATGGAACCATGACAGTTGGTATTCTCGCTCGAATCTCTTTACCGCAGCCCCTTCTGGCATCCCACCAATGGCCATATGTGCCCAACAGCCTCCCTAGGACTACCTAGAGATGCGAAGCAATCGCCCAAGTCCCTCATCCAGCACTACAATGACACTGAAAATCCTACCAAAGGCGTGTACGGTTGAAGAAGAGCCATCGAGGGCATGGCCAAGAACGAAGACCTCGACGTCCCCACAGGCGGCTGGATGAGCGAGGCCAACATGACCCTCCGAGAATCAGATAAGCGATACGGATGGCCAACCGAGCCATAACGGCCGGCTCGTGGCGAGTAACGAAGGAATACGAGCGGCACTTCCTCGACAGGCTGATCCAGCCATACCCTGACTTACCAAGAAAGGTAACAAGCTTGGCGTCAACGCATATCGGCGCATCGTTGCTGTCTCTGCCTGCGAATAAGCATATCCAATAATGGATTACTTCGATAGATATCTCCTCCTTTGGTCCTGCCACTCGGAGTCCTCTCGGGCTCTGATGACGAGTCGTCCAACGCCAATTTTGGTCTGCTCCTCCGCCATGATGAGGAGTGGGACTGGCTTCGTACGTTCAAGTTGCGAAAGCTCCTCGGCAAGGATAATGCCAGGCACTAGACCGACCGGTGCGAGATGCCCGACATTCACGCAGTACACTTCTTACCAGAGGACCATCTGGATCATGGTTGAACTCGACGTCCAATTTGAATAGCTTGGGCAAGAACCTATGTGAGTACATCATGTCCAAACACGTAGATATTCCGGATCTCGTCCCTGATGAGGGTAAGATCTAAGTAGATGAAGGGCATTGTGAATTATAAGCATTAGGTGGTCTACTTGTATGCTGTAGCCTTTGTGTCGAATCATGAGATTCCTCGTCATTTGCCCCTCGATAGCATCACCATCTCATCAACAGCTCGGTGCGTAACCACTCACACTAATCAGCTGATATCGCAACTCTTCCATCATCGCGCAATCCATAATCCACCGTTGCCATACACATGATCTCTCATCGCCCCAGCTTCAGACCTCACACCAACCCAGTGCGCCGGTAGCCTGTCAACCTGATGCTGCACCTTGCTCGTGACCTCGTTCAGTCTCTCCGAGAAGCTCCTCTCACTCCTCAGCGTCCTGATACTCGAGACCATCATCTCGGGTCCCCAGTTCTCCCGTCCTAGGCTGGCCATGGTCGTCATGACGTCTCTCGTATGCTTCTCCACCACGTCTTCATCCGCCAGGCCCGGGGTCCACGGGTGCAGGAAACCCATCAGCATGACTTTGACCTTGGTTTCATAAAAGGTAGCGTTGTCAAAGTCGTGGATGAAATGGACGGCGACCTTGTTCCGGAGCACTACACCAGGAGAAGCATTGCGCAGAGGCGCTATCGTCACGATGGCTTCGTGCCAGTCGTCGTCAAAGTCCTCCATCTCCTTGCCCGGCACAACGCGCGCCCAGGCTGCGAACACACCGCCCATTCGCATCTTGATCTCGTCTGCCACCTCACTGAGGTTTGCAGTTGGTATTCCAAGCTCTCTAGTCGACAATCCAGTGCCTTGAACGACCTTGCCCGAGAACTTGAAAGGAAACGGCGCTTCAGGTCCAGCGTCACTCCCGATTATGCTCAACGGCCCATCGAGTGCTGCGTCTCCAGCCAACGGATCGTACCGTCCCGTCTTGCCGTTTCTCCAGCTCTCGTTTACAGCGTTGCCAAGACCAGAGGTGTGATAGGCTGTGTATGCAGCTTTCTTGACGGCCGCATTGGGGACAAGTTTCTTGGCTCGGCTCCCAACTACAGCTCCCGCGACGCCCGTGTATTTCTTGGCCACCTGCTGCCCGATGGTGCTGGCGACCTTGATGCCCATCTCCAAGGGCAATGTGCTGAGACTCGCGCCTCTAACAGCACTCACCTCTGTGGTTGTGCTGGCTATCCGAAAGACTGGACTTCCACAAAGAACCTTTTTCCCGTTCTCGCCGCAACAGAGGACCAAGCGGAAATACCCATCTGTGGCAGCTGCAGGGATACGCACAATGTGTGTCTCTTGAGGTACATGATGTTTGAGTCGACCAGAAGCCTTCTTGACGAACCGCTTGAAATCTCGTTGGATGCCGCGCTCATCCGCTTCTGGTAGATGCTCAACTCCAGCCTTTGTAGCCGGAGTCACATCGATCCAGTTTCCAGTCGTGCCCACTAGAGCCTTGAGGGTCATCCCCATATTCCCAGAGTAGCCCTTTTGCTGCAGCCACACCGTCCTATTTGGAGGAAGCGGTTCATCTGAGAGGATGGTGATGGGCACGGATGTGGCAGGGCCGCGATACCAGACGAGGGCGTGAGAATGGCGGATGATGGTAAAGTGTCTTGTAGATTCAGCTGGATGACTGATGATCCCCCCAGCAAAGTATTGTGCTTCCCCTAAAGCAGCTTTCCATTTTGACGCATCTTTGGGCTTCTCTTCTTGGGTAGACGTGGTCGATGAGAGTGCAGACGAGCTCTTGACACGCCTGATCTCGTTTGTCGGACGCGGGCTTAGGGACCCTGGGCTGGGGATCTCATCCACCACAAAATCTACCTGAAGATTCCCCCTGGGATCCAACAAGCCTGATTGCTGAGGAGCATGAGCTCCGCCGAGGTTAGTTGCTGACCGAGCGGGCCGTAGAGGCCGCCGCTGAGGTTGAGGTTGCGGAGGAGCTAAGGTCCCGGCGCCGTAAGCACTGTATGCCGGAGGTCCCGGCGCCGGCTTTCGGCGTATTGACGGGTCGGACCAGTTCTCCATGACCGTGGCCGGTGACAGAATAGCTATTAAAAGTGTTTGGCGATTATTCTCGAATGGGGAATAGCATTGATCCAGGGAGCCTTCAGGGATGATAGTTAGATTCGCAAGAGAGAAGATAACGCGTGGTGGCCAAGAAATTACACCGTGCACTTGGATTAGGGGCTCACACAGTACATACACGGAAAAGGGAATCGTCTCCCTTGGAATGGCTCAATCCAGCAACATTTCTCGTCGCTTTTTAGGCATTCATGGCATACAGAAAGCTAAGTAGTAGAGTCTATGAATCTCAGAGAATTGGCCAATATATTTTAGGTCAATATGACAAGACATGGATGTATGCATCACCTCATCTAAGGCGGCCTACGAGATCTTTCTGATCCACCGCGCTGTCGTTCAGTTCCCCGAGACAAGAGCTTCTAGCTCGTCAACTTCCCTCGGTGTAACCGTCAAGTTCTCATAACCAGTCTTGGTAATGAGGATGTTGTCCTCGATGCTGCCCAACATGATTAGCTCACTAACTGGTGATAGCGCGACGATGACGACCAGGACTTACCGAACTCCACCGACATCCCAGTACTTGTCCAACACTGCCGAGTCGATGAACTTGCTGTGGACAGGATCCTCCAAGTAAGGGGCGATGATAAAGTTGCAGAAGTAAATCTAGAGTTGTAAGTTCAGCGTGTCGCATTCCATCATAGAGGTCAACTCACCCCAGGCTCCACAGTGACCACACTGCCACTTGGAAGCTTTCCACGCACACGCAGGTACCTGAATAGCTTGTCTTTATCATCGTAGTTGGGGTTGCCGCCGGTATCGTGGGTGTCCATGCCGAGATAGTGGCCCAAGCCGTGAGGGAAGAAGGCAGCGCTGGTGCGAGCCTTGAGGATCTCATCCTTGTCCCCCTTCAGAATGCCGACAGAGTGCAGACCATCGATGGCAATCTTGTGGGCAAGAACATGGACGTCATCCCATAAAACACCCTCCTTGAGTGCTTCTATGCAATCCTTCTGCATCTTGAGGACGGTATCATAAATCTCGCGAGATTCCTTGGTAAACTTGCCAGACAGCGGGAATGTTCGGGTCTTGATAAGGTCAGGTCAACGTCCATCTAATACACAAGGTGTACTTACAATGTCGGCAGCGTAGTTGTTCCATTCGGCGCCAGCGTCCATCAGCAGGTTGAGTTTTCCCTCTGTAGGCGCTTCATTGGTGACGTAGTGCAAAGTAGCGGCAGCTCTTCCACTGGCAGCAATGGGGTGGTATGCCATCTCCTTGGCTCCGTGAGCCACGCATCTCTCCAGGAAAGCAGCCTCTAGCTCTCTCTCGTTCTTGGCGGTCCGGGCTTTTTGCAAAACGGCTCGGTGCGCGATGTCTGATACCTGGTTGGCCTTGCGGATCATGGCCACCTCGAACTCGTCCTTGACCACTCGGGAGACCTCGGCGGCCTCCTTCAGCAGCTCAAAGTTCTTGTTCTCGAATTCAATGAATGTGACATGGTCTGAAACCTGGTTCGCGATCGCAAAGGCCGTCGACTTGGAGTTCGCAGATCCGATATGAG
This sequence comes from Fusarium cicatricum, assembly GCA_021730345.1. NCBI lineage: Eukaryota > Fungi > Ascomycota > Sordariomycetes > Hypocreales > Nectriaceae > Fusarium > Fusarium cicatricum. Next base: position 26,225 of record JAJODA010000731.1, on the reverse strand, counting down.
CTAGGGTAGCGTTGAGTTCGGTGGTGAGCTTGACCTCGTCCACGTCGTACTTCTGAAGAGCTTCGTCGATGCTCAAGGGCAGGCCGGACCAAATGACGCTATCGGGATCAATCGGGGGGATAAACAGGATAGACTTGGAGGCTTGGATGTCGTAGATGAAGTAGCAATCGGCGAGGTTGCAGCCGGTGAGGTAGTAGAAGTTTCGACGCTGACTACAACGGGAGTGGTCAATGGGAGAAGCTTCTTTGGAGTGTATAGAAGGATCAAATCGACTCACCGAAATGGTTCAGGTTCATCGTTATCCTCGAGGAGCTTTGTCATGCGGCCCTCAAGGTAGAGAATTCCGTTCGCATCGGGCTTCTTTTCGCGGATGAGCTCGACCACGCGCTTGGCATGGGATTTGCCCGGGTATTTGGCCTTGAGAACGGCCTCGAAGTCTTGGGCGACCATGTTGGAAGCTCGCGGGTTCTGGCTTGGGGTCGAGATAGCTCTAAACTGTGTAGAGCGGGGATGTTTCGGTGGTTGCGATCGATGATGGGGAAGTCGTCTCAGATCGCGATGTCGAGGAACGAAGGACGGAGCAGCAGAGGTCGAGTGTGTTCTGAAGCTTGGCCGTAATGATTTCAGGGTCAATATCCGAAGCTGGCTTTGCTTGATAAAGAGGAGAAAGCAGACATGCACGCGGACCGAGAGAAGAGGATGCCCAGGTGATGTGATGCGGAGAGCAACCCCGCCATGGACTTCTTGATAGCGGAAGCCGTGGATGGAACGAAAGAGGAAGCTCCCTAATAATCAGCACTCTCTACGGTTTTTTAGTGGTCGCATTCGCTGCACAGCTGCCCATTGCAGGGTCTTTTGGGGTCGGGTCGGGTTCCACTGCGGCTCCCAGCGGCTTCTGTAGGCAGTGGGTCAACGATAGTTCCGCCAGTCAGGCCATCAACAATTGATTCCTTTCCTTCAGGATGTTAGGAAACATGCTGCATCTTTCAAGATCATGTCATTACTCCAACAGTGCATTAGCGGTATGATCCTACATGTCATCGACATTGCCTGTCCGTCCTTTTTGTAACAGCTCACTGAATAAATTAAAAATATCCCGGCTTCACACGTATGAGTATCAATCCAAGATAGAGTCTTATGTTTACATTAAGTTATTATATACTGATAGAACCTTCCAGCTCCATCCCCGACAGCCATCCGTACTCTTTTACTTATTCTGACAGAAAGTTCAGGATAGCATCGTAGGTGATGGGGTGCGAGTAGCCAAGGTTCAGACCGTGGCCGGCGCCAGGGACAACCGTCGTGTTAAACCGAGAAGCCTTGGTAAAGTACTTCTTGGAAGCGTCCAGCAGCGAGGGAAGCTTTTTGCTGATGCTGCCCGTCGAGTAGCAGTCGCCACCACAGAAGGGAACATCGCGCTCTGCGGCTCATTAGCAACGTCTCATTCTAAACATCTGAAAGTATAACTTACCGCCAGTCACAATCAGCACGGGGCCAGTGTAGCTGTTCTTCAGCATAGCCGGCGCACCCAGAGTGAGCAGCTCGCCGGGAGTCACGGGCTGGCCAGTCTGGTAGGCCAACTCGAGCAGCTGAGGGTCAAAGTCGCCCTCGGCGAAGAAGTTGATGTGGACGCTGACGGTGGACGCTGTAGCGACATAGCCCGCCGGGTACTTGCCAGCCAGGGGCGAGTCCGTGACGGGAATGAAGTTGTTGCTGACTGCGAACAACGGCAAGTAGGCGGTGGCATGAGTAAACCCCGTGAGGACAATTGCATCGGTAAGCTCGGGGTACATGTTGGCGAGCGCGTATGTCATGACTGAGCCGAAAGAGTGGCCGACGTGCGCCGTCTTGGAGTACTTGGCGGTGATACCAGGGAGACTTCCTTGCCTGGCCTTGGTGGTGAGCTCGCGGAGAGCAGCAATCTCAAGGAAGATCTGGATCTCCTTGAGGGCATCGCCCTTGGACGAGCCAGCGATACCCAGTCGATCCCAGGCCAGAGTCGAGTATCCATGCTGATCCACTGCCCTCGCAACATAGCTGTAGTTGTATCCGTTGTAGGACTGGTCCCAGTAGCTTCGGTCGAAGCCGATGCCATGGGTCATGATCTGAAGCTCATGTCCCGGTCCGTTATCTGGCTCGCAGTACGTAGCTCCAAGCTCGTAGTTCCCAGAGATGTTTGCCATCTGTGGGGGTTAGCTTCTATCAAGAGAATCCGTCATCAGGAATTGAGGACTCACCCCCTTCATAGCCTTCTTGGGGAATATCTCTCCTTGCCGAGAGAGATTGAGGATGAAGTTGGTGACTTCAATCTTGGTCAATGGCGTCTCGAGGTCGTAGACGGCATTCTCGGCGCTCAATGACACGGGAACCGTGATGTTGGTGCACTTGCGCGCCGAAGCGGCAGCGAAGAGGGTGAAAAGAGCCAGCGACTTGAACATGATGACGGTTTTCGCTGTGAGCTTATACTAGGGACAAGAGCGTGGAGAGGGGAGGATATCAGTAGTCAAGCCACTCCATCATGGGGAGGCTTCTGCAACTTATATCCGTCCCATGTGTCCCAACGGTTGATGACACAATTCGCCAGTTTCGGTGTCATACTTGTCTTTGCTCCGCATCGTCTATGAGCTAAAGCCGCCGAGGCTACCGTTTCCGGACAGCCAAGACACCGTGTTTCCCGGTCCTGGAATTGCTAGATGGAGCTCCTCGATACTGTACTACAGTGGCTCTGATGTCTCAGGTAGCAGTCCGACCGTTGTCGGAACACACAAGGTTCAACGCCCAAGCCGCATCTTCATCACGACGCCATGTCCAGATACAGCAAGGCTCGTGGCAGGTGACGCAGAAATGAGAGAATTCTGCACTCTCGCTCTGTTCGCCGGCAAACGCCTCGGCCGGTGACGAATAGACGTGTTGTAGTCGTGGGAGCAAAGAACCGTCCAAGTTGAAGCACAGCCAACCGGGGAAAAGAATACGGGCCCCTAACAGACGGGCTAGCGATTGGGATCTTCGTTCGGCAGAGGCACTTCCGCGATTAGCTCGACAAACTACCACACATGTCTCTTCTTGGCAAGTCCCAAAATGCAGCATATCTGAATGAGGAAATGACTTCACAGTTGCATCAACAAACGGGAACATGGGTATCTCCACTCGGTGTATGTCGTTTGCTCTCGGGATTATGACAAGTCGGCCCATGTTTCACCCCTTGCTGCAAAACTTCGTGACTCTATTTGCTGCCATCAACCTAGAGAGCATCCAACGTCCAATGTGTTGGTCGCAGTCATGCAGGCCGGTCAAGATCCATCGCGCATGCGCATGAGGGGCCTTGTTCTCATCTCTTGCATGCTGCGGGTTCCTATGCCAGTGTCAGTTGAAGAGCAGAGGGTGCACAAACTAATTGGAGGCATTTGTTTGTCCTGGTGGAAGATGCATCCACTGCAAATGTTTGTCAGCGCCTCCCATTGTGTCATGATGGTTTTCAGCTAAGTAGTGATGTCATGATATTGGAAGAGCTTTTCATCATGGATCTGAGATCACTCATGATCGCTTTCGCATCAACACTCGCAGTAGGCATTGACCTTGCTTAAGCGCCAGCAATCCTCTTATAACCTACAAGATGTGTCTCAGCTCTATTCTCGCTTACCAAGTTCCATGTGATTCCGAACTGACTGTCTCAGTCAGTTTGGGACTTTTGCTTTTCGCTTCCCGCTGTGGCTTAACGTGGAACATGCAGAAAAAGAAACGGGGATTGCGCCTTCGCCTGGTCTAGATGGTCGAGTCTTGTCCTGCAGGCATATCCAGAAGCGGATTATGTCTCATGGCCCATCTCAAGGCGGCAGAGGCTTTCTCGGCACTTCGCTTTGAGGATATCATGGCCCGGCTATACAGACGAGGAAACAAGAGCAAGTGCAATCTCGCCTCGAGGTAGCGCAAAGATTCTGTCAATGGCCTTGGAAGGAAGTCTTGGTATGGCTGCAAAAGGACCAATATACGCCGAAGCTATCCTTGGACGATCAACCTGACGACTAAGCAGGCGATCTCAATTTGTTAAACACTTAAACGATATTAACTACTCAACAACTATGGAAACTAGGCCTCAAACACCACTCTTACAGCTCGTCCTTTTCATCTAACTCGCGCTGCAACTGCACCGCCATACCCACCGCCCCAAATCCTCCCATCGAAATAGCCTGCACGGCACTCCTCATCATGGTCGCCGCATCACCCGCAGCAAAGCACCCCTTGACGCTCGTCTCATTGAAAGGCGCTTCCACCTTAACCTCCCCCGACGGCTGGACGTCCAAGCCCAGCTGCTCCGCAAACGGCGCCGCCTGCACCACGTTGGGGTGGCTCACCACGAAGCCCTCCGTCTTGGAGGAGCCGTCGTCAAAGGTGATCTTGACCGCGGGACCCTCGTTGACGAGCTGGAAGCTTGTGATCTTGCGGCCGTCGTAGCTGATCTTGCTGCTCTTCAGCTTGGTCTGCACGCTGGCGAGCAGGGTCTCGTCTCCGTTGGTGTAGACGGTCACCGACTTGGCGAGACGCTTGGCCATGGGAGTTACATGGGCTACCATCTCGGGCGCGACGACCATGCCGCCGGCAAAGACGCCCACGGATTCGGCACCTCGTTCCTCAAAGCCATGGCAGTAGAGGCAGTGGAAGCTTCAATCATGTCAGTTCAGCCCGTATCTTGCTAAGGGTGGAATCACTTACATGCCCTGTGCCCAACACTCGCGGTAGCCCTCGGGCTGATCATCCAATATGTCCCTAACACCGGTACCCAGGCCCAACTTCTTGCCTTGATACACGGTTCCTTGGCTATCCACAGCCTCGAAAACCCCAGTCTCTAGTTTGCGAACGGTTTCGATCGTCGCTGACTTGAACTCGATGCTCTCATATCGCTTCTGGAGGTCCTCTCGAACCTTGGCCCTGAAATCGGCAGGGTTGGCGTGATCGAATCCGAGGACATTGTGCATGTGTTTAGTCGGCGCGTTGCGGTACACACCTGAGTCAATTACGAGGGCGTTGTATACTTGTCGCGCAAGGGCTGTGGCCATGGCCAGACCAGCTGGTCCGCCGCCAATGATGAGGACGTCGTAGAGTTTTGTTGCCATTGTGTTTGTTGATTCAAGTCGCAAGTGAGTAACTGCAGTGCAAGATAATTTGAGATATTGCTGATGGCCGCCATGATTTCCATGTACTTATACATGTCCCGGAGAGAATCAGAAAGGGTCCGATCGGAGACTTCACCCATATTAGGCAGGTTGGAAAGATTCCGCACGCTGACAATTGAACGATCCCCATATCGAGGAAGTTGCAAAGACTTGTACGATAGTGCTGATGTGGGATTTGCTAGTCCATTCCCGCGCTTACAAATACGTGAAGTGAGTGTTGATGCGAACATGCAGTGAGCAGGACATGATCAACTGAGTCTTGATGGATTTCGGCACGATTTATACTCCGTAATCCATCAAGTCTTCCTTGGAACCTCCCCTCAAACTGCTGGTGCTAACAAAAACAAACTACCCACTGCATCCGGATATCAACATTTAGATCAGACTGAGCGTGACGGAAAGTGAGGATCTGACGTGGAAAAAAGAAATCGACATTGGCCTGATTCGAACAGACGCTCCCGAAGGAAATAGATTTCTAGTCTATCGCGATAACCACTCCGCCACAATGCCTCGTTGCTTGAAAATTTGTCCAAACCCTTGATACATACAGATTCAGATCGTTGGAATGAAAGAAGGGCGCTGGATGGAAGCGGCCATCATGATCGAATTCCCATCTCCAACAGCTCTTCACAACTCTTCACATCCTCGCAGCCTACTGCACGCTTCCTCATGGCTCAACCGCCTTACGAAGTGTGTAGCAAGTCGTTCGTAGGTTTCTTGATCGACCATCTTGACGATGGTAATGGAGAGCAGCACTTATCAGCCGGCTCAACCGGGTTTACGGTTGCACATTTGCGCTGAACAGGCACAACTGTTCATACAACGCTTCCATCGACATCAAACTCCGGGTTCTTATCTTTGGATTAGGACAGGGCCATCTAATATTGACTTAATCGCATACAAAAAGGGCCTCGAGCACCGTCGCCCCTCATGGACTTCTTACATTTAGGGTAGTGAGAGCACAAAAACGAAATGTCAAGGTGAGCCCATTAGTCTACTTGTAAGCAAAAATTAACTGGCAACAGCCGTATTACAGCGGTTGGCCTTATGATGGGGCTTTCCTGGTTAGCAGTATCTCACCTCAACACCATGGATGTTACATGTTCGCAGCCTACGCTTGAAATGGTGTCGGTTCATTGAGCCAAAGCCACAAGGCAGGGGTAATCACAATCACATAAAAACCAGATGAAAGTAAGAGCCTAGGATCACATTATAATTGAAATCACTAGATACCTAAAAGCAACGCTGGCCACACAAGTATTCATACAACAGCGCTCATACGAGCTATGCAAGCAGGTTGGTCAATGGACGCTACCATTACAAGGAGAGTAATCACAAGACACCTTCGCCGAGCCGTGATGCTCAAGCAGCCCTGCAGCCGCGAGCACCAGCAGCCCGAAGCGGAGGGTCATGTAGCCACCCCCGATTCCACCACTCATTTCAGAAGAAAACACACCCGTCGCACTCGCGACATCCATGGAGAAGGCTAGGCTTGTGAGGACCAGTCCGCGGTGAGGCTCTCCCACCGGTACACGACTGCTCAGAATCCCGACGGGGCACGGGGGGTTTCTGAGGCGGACCTGCTACGAGTCGTCACCTAGCACGACCCAGACGTCCGAGGACGGGGTGGCTGCACTGTCTCGGACCTCACGCTGCGAAGGGAGGTCGTCGAGTTCGCTGTCGGAGAAGTAATCATAATCAGAGAGAAGGTCGGAGACCAGATCAGGAGGCTGTGACGTATCAACGTCAAAGGATGGAGTTGAGCCGTCGAGCTCATAGATGACCCGCAAGGGCGCAAATGTGCGAGACGAGGGACCGTTGCCCTGTTGGATAGATCCGTCGTCGGAGGGCTCAGACGGAGACGAGAGGAACTGGGAGATGGCGTGGTCGCCACCCAGATCCGTGAATGAGAGATCCAGATGCAAGGGCTCGTTGAAGCTGAAGCTGTGCGACCTCTTGTTCTTGCGCGATCGCTTCGCGGGACGAACAGAGTACACAGGCTCCTCGTGCTCAATGCTGTCAAGGCTGAAGGCCTCGCCGCGGTCCTGCTCATCATCGTAGAGCAGGCCCATGCGGTACAGCTCGGCAACCTCGGCATCCTCAGTCAGAGGCAAACTCTGGCGCGAGCGAACATTGCCCTTTGCAGTAGAAGCATCGCGAAAGGCCTCCTCTCTCTCGAGGCTCGGCTTTCTCGCGAGGCGAAAGCGGTCGCTGGGCAGCGAGATCTTGCTGCGAGCAAGATCCCGGCCCTCGACCTCATCGGAGCCCCATGCAGGCTGGGTTCGGCTCCGGGGGTAGCGGTTTCGGCGAAAGTCCAGGTTGGTAAAGGTCAGCTCTTGGCGGAGGATCTTCTCCAGCGCGGGCCGGCGCGCACCGGGGTTGGAGGTCACAGGCTCGCAGCGATGGCAGCGGCGAGTACCAGAGACAGCGGTCGTACAAGCGAAGCCCGTGTCGCGACAGACGTTGGCGGACTTGCTGTGAGCCTGGCGCTTGGCGTTTGCGCGGATGAAGTGGTTGCGGGAGGAATAGCCTCTGGTCTTGGTGGAATTGTCGACACCAATAGGAAAGTGTTTATTATGAGAAATAGCAGCAGGAAGATCCCCAGTGCTGTTGAGAAGAGAATCCATGGCGGGCGATTCTATCTGTGTTATAGACGTGGGGCTCGTGGGGTTTAGGTGTAAGTGTATGGTGTGGTTGATTGCGAAAGGGCGTCAGCGATGGCGCAGCTGGGATCAGGTCATCAAAAAACCTGTCGACAAGGGCGCAAGGCGTTGCGTGCTCTGCGCTAGAGAAACTGACAAAGAGTTGGAAACTGTGAGAGGTATCTGGAACAGTCGCGGCGAGAGGGCTGACATTATATCATCTGGGTGCGTGTTGGTGCGAGACCCCAGTGATTGGATGAGGCAGAGGGAGTCATCTGGGCTCTCGATGGCGTAGCTACCTAGACACTGCAGACAATACCCTGGTAACCCCGGAAAGCAGCCTGCCAGGGCATGGCAGCCTCTACAGTGGCCGTGAGTCACGATCCTGATCCGGGCGTCTCGCTCGTTCCGGGGGCATCTCTAACATTAGGAGGTCAACCTGGGGATGATGAGAGCGAGATACAGGTGGCGCAGCCTATCTTGTCCGTGTTATCCCGGCTCCGGCGTAATCTACCTGCTTTCAAACTGATGAGACAAGCTTCGCATCACACCCACGAGGTGACGAGCCTACGTCGTGATAGGCAGATAACCAGGAACCGGCGAGTGAGAACCCCCCGATACGAAGCTTATCAAAGCGAGGCACAGAACGAGGCGCATGATGTCGCCTTCCATTTGGATGCATCATGGAACAAGAGGTGGGTGGTGGGCTCTGGTAGGCAGCGCACGCCTTGTGACTAGAGGCGCAAGACGCCTTGATTGGTCGGTTGGCATGGGGTTGGCTTTTTGGTCTTGGAATGGCTCACGCGCCGTCATGATGATAAGCAAAAGAGAGGGTGTCGTCATATACCGTGGGTAGGCGCAAAGTATCCCAGCAGTGCATTATCAGTGCAGAGATACCTGTGAGCTGCCTAGAGGGAGGCCGTCTCATCTCCGATGTTGCTGGAAGAGTCATCGCCGGGATGACGAGGAACCTGGACAAGGGGCCGGAAAGAGAACAAGAAAAACCTGGGGGGATGACGCCTGAGGAAGCAATATTCTGAAACGGCTGCGCATGAAGAACAATGCATTGTCTTTGCCTGCCAAGTTTTGGGTGACGTGACGTGAACGGGTTTCAGCGGTTGTCTTTGGCGTATCACCAGAGTCTATCACGACATGAGCCCAGATAAGGGCCAGTCAGTGGCAAGAATGAATGGGCATTGATAAGAGAGAGTAAACACAAAGGTCGACAAAGTGGTCTTATCCTCGGCTTCAATTGAGCTCCTCTTGACTGGGGAGAACCACGATTCAAAGTTCAGCTGATAAGCGAGTTCCCCTAGTCTTGGTTGCCATCCCGGTCCCTCTCGGCATCTCGGCGACGCGGGCACTAACAAATCGGGAACACGGACGGCTTCATATATCATGGTACGTAGTATATCCAGGTAATGCTCCGTACATGTTTCTCCATTTCTAACCGCAAGCCACTACAGCAAATCTTCCCAAGCAATCATGATCAAGTCCACATCACCATTCTTTATGTAATGTTGAACCAACAAACCCCATCCAGGCAGAAAAGGTCACGCAACGGTTCGAGGCAGACGGCCATAGGGTAAGGCATCCTGCAGTGAAACCACCACGACGCTTCCACCAATAACTACTACTTTGGGGCTTCTCTCACCAATGGTCCAACTCGCTTGGCAATGATGTTTTCCTTTTCAAGACCGCCATGATACATCACATTGACAGACCACTTTCCTTCATTCATTTCATACAGTCCACCCGGCCCCTCATGCTTCCTCTCCCCCGAGCCTCACCTCCAACGCACCGAGATACTTGCTCGCATCCGTCATGTCGACCCCCCGCTGTGCATTGACAGTCTCGCTCTTGTCCCACGCGACCCCACGTCCCTGTGCGAATGTATCGCGATACTTGACCATGGCGTTTGGATCCTCGTCCATCTGCCGCTGCAGCTCGGCCAGATCCCACAGCTCCCGCCGGAACTCGGTCTTGAAGTGCGCGTCGAGCAGGTCTGCGAGCGCCTCGTACGAGAGCGTGTCTCCCGCCGTGTACACAACCTGTGACCGAATATCCCGCGGGTCCAGCACCACGTCGGCTGTTACCCGTCCAATGTCCTCCGGCGTTGTCACCGTGATCTTGTTGTCCCAGCTCCCCAGGCCACGCACCGTCCGCTTGTCAAAGTCGACGACGCCAAAGTCGGCCAGGAACAGGAAGCTCATGAACAGGCCCGTCGACAAAATCACCCAATCAACCTCGCTCTGCGCCCGCAGGCCCTTGCGAACCTGGAGCTGCTCGTCGAACAGGTCCTGCGAGCTCCCCTGGCCGATGATGTCGTAGTCCATGCCAAACTGCCAAGGAAAGTAGCGCTTCACCTTGGCCTCGAGGACGGCCTCGAGAAGCTTCATCTGCATGCCTGGCGGCAATCCCATGCCGTTGCATGACACGATTGTGTCAAACTTGGTGAATATCGCTGCTAGCTCCGCCACGCTGGCGCTGACCACGTCGGCGGCTTCAAAGTCGGCGCCGAGAGCCCGGATATGCTGTATGAGCTTCTTCTTCTCTGGCGCCGCCGAGTCCAGCGTCGCCTGTCTCAGGAGGACCGCAACCTTGGTGTGGTGCTGCTGTCTGCGGGGGTGTCGCGCCAGGGCGTCGAGGACGCTGAGGCCCAGCTCACCGGCGCCGAGGACAAGGACGGTCTCGTTCATTTTGGATAGGGACGGGTTGTTGAGGCGGTCCAGGGCTTGCAGGTTCGCAAACGAGAGTTCGAGAGGCGCTTGCGCTTGATCTTGATCCGTCGTTCTCATGGCTGCTGAAGGGGTCCGGCGATATATAGGCTATAGCTTATTTCTCCCGCCATTCCGTCTTTACTGCTTGTGGGGTTTGATCCGCTGATGTCACGCTTGAGTGGCGCTCAACACGGCCGAGGAGCCGTTTGGTTGCATGAGTTGACCTTGTAAGGCTTCCTTAGGTCCACAGACTTCGGAAATAGTGTCAGCATCCGAAGGTGGATATATCGGTATTTACAAGATTGCTCCGTTTCGGAGACTAAATTTGTAAGCATCCTGTCAACCTTCACTAGGTATCTATCATCCATCATGTTCCATCTGTAACAGCGGATTCTCGGACTTGGTAATCACATGACAAGCAGCAAACGCGGAAACAAGGCACAGATGCAAAATGATAATAGCTAAGTCTCTTATTCTCAAACTAAAAACATAAAACGACTATTTATTAAACTCGGGTCTAACGCAGGGACCGCCCTACCGCCACAACGCCCACGCTTTTCCCAATGCAAGGAATTAACGGAAAACCAACACCCATCACATCTTTGGCGCTGCGACTGTCTTCTTGTTTGCAAATCCCACGGTCCGGTTCTCCATGTTGAACACCACAAACTGCGCCTTGAGGAGGATATCTCCCAGGATGGCGAACCCGATACCGTCCGAGCTCTGAATGCCTCCGTAGCAGAGAGTCTCCGTGAGCTTTCCGTAGTTGACGTAGTGGCCGGGCACCTTGCCGCGGTAGCTGCCAAGGCCAAAGTAGAAATCAGGAAGCGTCGACGAGCAGGGGAAGGTATACACGCCATAGTCCGAGTTCATCTTGGCACCCTTGACCTGCTTGTAGTATGCAAGGACAATTGTGTTCGGTAAGAGGAGCAGGGTGGTGCCCGTGTCGACAATGGCCGAGTAATTGTACTTGTTGTACTTGCCCTTGCCCACCTGGTAGCCCTGAACGGTCAACTGCCACCAGGGGCTGTTCCTGTCAGAGCCCACAGAGTGGATGGACCCATAGTACTCGCCCCTGTTGATGTAGCCAAAGTTGTAGTTGCCTGGCTTGCCCTTCTGCAAGTTGGCCGTGAAGATGGGGAGAGCAAGGTTGTTGTAGACGTTCTCAAAGTACGTCTTTTGCCGGGTCGGGCGGACAGTGTTGAGGCTGGTAAAGGCCAAGCCCATGATGCCGTGGGCGAACTTGTCGTCAGAAATGCCATCCGAGACCTCGACGGCGGACTGCACAGCTTGTTTATTGACATAGGTGTTTCCGACCCGGACGACGTCCGTGTAGACAATGCCGCTGGCACCAGTACCATCGCCGTAGGTGATTTTCCACGTCTGGCCGTTGAGCCGCTTGCTCTGCTTGGACTTGGCCGGATCGTAGAGAATATGACCTTTCTGGTCAGGCTGGTAAGTGTCGGTCGAGAAGACCCATCTGCAATAGGATTAGCTTGGGTCGCAGTATATCAGTTTGCCAGGACTAACAAATCAGAGGAGCCAGTATCAAAGTTCAAGTAGGTCTTTTGAGCTGGGGAACCAATTGTGACAGGCACAACATATTGTGAGTCGTAGTACTTGGGTGGTGTTGCCGTGGCAGTACCCCTGAAGCCTCCTGGGGTTTGTTAGCCACTATTGAGCTGTACCGTGTCGTTAAGGTGCTGTAACTCACCCTTGACCTTCATGGCAATCTTGTTTTCGATGACAGACTTGAGCTTCTTGGGCACAGGCTTCTTGTACTTGTTGTACGCGTGGAACAATGCCAGCGGGGCATCTGGTTTCCTCCATTGGTCGTTGTGGACCTGACCAAGAGTGAACTCCTTTCCATTGGCTCGGGGCACGAAGTGAGATGCGTTGTATTCGGTGACGACACCATCGTCGAGCAGCTCGTCTTGGGGCAAGCCCGGGAATTCTCCTACTTCCTGGCGCTCTGACAGCTCAACAGGGGCGGCGTTGACGCAGCTCGCAAGGAGCAGGAAGGCAACTGAGCTGAACTTCATGATGTTGGGTTAAAGTGGTGAGTGGTGGTTCTGAGCGTTGGCAAGGAACTGAAGGGAGAGAAAAGGGGTGCCTGGACCCTGATATTTCAAGACATTTTGCCATGCGCCTATTCCAAGAAGACGGTCGATCCAAGTGGTCGGATCAGGGACAAAACCCACCTTCGAGACACTTCTGGATGACAGACATGGCATTCTGGCCAAGGCTGGAGTGGCTTAAGCCATCTAAGAGAGCGTAGCGAGGAATGTGGCCCGTGACGAGAGGGCATTGTGAGGAATGTGCCTGAGTTCAGTAAAGTATGGTTGGCCATTCGCATTCCAAGCAACTGAGGCTAATATCAAGGTTCACTGTTAGGGGACCTTGCGTCCGGCAACGAAGCCATGCCCGAGACATGGCACTTCCCGCTATGCCTGGCTAGCGGTTGAAGGATCTCCGGGCTTGGTATAAGGTATATCTTGCTGTTGGCGGAGATGTGACCTCCAAAGGCCTATCAATATGATCATGGTGGAGGCCAACAACCTTTGATCGACAGGGACCCGCCCCCATCGAGGCCCTCTCGATACGTTGACAGTCATACCATGGCCATGATCGACACGTATCAAACAGTCGTTGAGAATCCTTGGGAAGAGACCCTTTTGTAGATCCCAGCATCTGGAACTGTATCGCGGTCCCCTTGGTTCGGGTACCTGCGTGTAAGTTGTGTACAGTAATGCAGGTCCTCGAAGGATGGCATCATGTGGCGTAAGCTTCACATGGCCCAGACTCCTTGGGAATGAGATGACTCGACATTACGACGAGGACAGCTGTGGAGCTGAACGGCCGGATCACTGTTCCCTTTCTTGGCTCGGGGGGAGAAGCTCGAAGCTGAAGGGAGAGGAAGAGAGCCATCCGAGGCTAAGGTCGTCGTCATCTCCACTAGGAGCCTCATTGTGTGTATCAACACCAAAAAGTTGTAGCCCAAGATCTCGCGATGATTACGACTGTTGTTGACGATGATGATGTAGAATGAGAATTGATGGGTGACTCTTACTGTAGTTGCCCCTCCATGACTCACCACGAGATAGAACAAGGACCCCACTGGAAAAGTCCCTAAAATGCCCCTCTATCCAATGTGTTCACGCACAATTTACGATAAGATAAGCAACGTTTTGAACCCCGCGACAACTCTCAAGGTTGCACAAAAATTCCACAACGCCTCTTTGATATTTGAGACTCGAGTCTCGATCCGCTCAACTCTTGGTCAAATCTCACAATCTCACATTCCCGCAAACGCTCGACGAGCCCTTCAAGATGGATCACTCGGCCGATGCGACCGCCTCCCCAGCTGCTCCTCACCAGCCACCATACACATACACGGCCAACCAGGGCTACCAACAGACGGAGGAGATTCCCCGTGAACTGCAGACTCAGCGCCAAGAGTCTGCGCCTGAGGATCAAGACGACGACAACGACCTCGACGATATCTTTGACGACGACGAGGAGCTCGAGGAAAAGGAGTGGGACGCCGACGGCGGCGACCTAACAAAATCCTACAACCGCCAGCGTAATGCTCAAGACGGCGCCGTTGTCCCTCGTTCAAACCAGCAAAAGCCTACAGCAAACACCTTTTCCAGTATCGACGATCAAGTATCCGCCCTCTCCAAACACGCCGGTAGAATTCGCCTAGACACTGTCAAGCAAGATGCCGACAAGGACAAGGATAAGGACAAGGCCGACCGCGCCACCAGCGATCAGGTCCTGGACCAGCGGACACGCATGATCCTCCTCCAGATGATCAACCGCGGCTTCGTCAGCGAGGTCCACGGAGCGATCAGTACCGGAAAGGAAGCCAACGTCTACGGCGCCGTGCAGCATGACGACCGCACGGGTGAGGCGACGCAGAGGGCGATCAAGGTGTACAAGACGGCCATCCTTAGCTTCAAGGACCGAGAGCGATACATCACAGGCGAGCACCGTTTCAAGGGTGGCTTTGACAAGGGAAACAACCGCAAGATGGTCAAGCTCTGGGCGGAGAAGGAATTCCGCAACCTGCGAAGGATATACAGCTCTGGTATTCCCTGCCCAGAGCCCATTAGCCTTAAGCTGCACGTCCTTGTCATGGGCTTTCTTGGCGACCGCAAGGGCTGGGCGTATCCCCGCCTCCGTGACGCAGTTCTCACCGGTGACGATATCGATCACCAGTGGCACAAGCTTTATGTTCAGCTCCTGGGCATCATGCGCCGCATCTACCAGGTCTGCCGTCTTGTGCATGCCGATTTGAGCGAGTACAACATTCTCTACAACAAGGATAAGCTGTACATTATTGATGTGTCCCAGAGCGTCGAGCCTGATCATCCTCGGTCTCTCGAGTTCCTGCGCATGGACATCAAGAACGTTGGCGATTTCTTCCGCCGGAAGGGCGTCGACACTCTTGCCGATCGCGCCATCTTCAACTTTATCACAGCCCCGGAGGGAGCCGTTGAGGAGCCCGAGATGACCAAGGCGATTGAGGTTCTGTATGAGACGCGCGCAGACGCCACAGAGGATCAAGCCGCTCAGTTGGAAGTTGACAATGAAGTGTTTCGAAACCAGTACATCCCCCAGACGCTGGAGCAGGTGTACGACATTGAGAAGGACGCCCAAAGGGTCAACCGGGGCGAGGGCAACGATCTCGTCTACAGCAACCTGCTAGCAGACCAAGTCATCGCTCCCAAGAAGGCCGAAGATGGCCAAGGTGACGATGAGCAAGGTTCTACGTCAGACACTGACGACTCGGGCGCATCTCTCGACGATGATGACGATTCTCAGGACGAGAGCCGCTTCGACAAGGGCACTCCCCGCGGGCGTCGCTTCGAGGACAAAGACGATAAGAAGGTTTGTACCCCCAAATCCATGATTCCCCTTCCGCTTGGCACACTCTAATCGCGCCTCTTCCCAGGCACACAAGCAGGCCGTCAAGGAAGCCAAGCGCGAGAAGCGCAAGGACAAGCTGCCCAAGCACCTCAAGAAAAAGATGGTGGCCAGCACCTCGCGACGCAAGAAGTAGACAAGCGCCCCCTCGTCACTCGGACATTTAACCCAAAATAGAAGAGCCAAGCCGTTGCAGGGCTTTTTACTCAAGAATCTTGGTTTAGAAGGAAAATAAAAAGAGGGTTCCCCTGGTGCCTTTTTTTGGTGGAAAGCTTGCCGTGCCCTCCCCCTTGGCGGGCGCAAAAGAGAAAACCGCAATCGGATGATGAGCAACTGATTTGTCGCCACGGCTTTGCCTCACGGCTGTGACGGTTTGACAGCCCGTTCGGGCTGTGTAACCTCCAGCCTAGGCTGCTGAGTGCGATCTGAACGTCATACGTGGCGTTGGGACGATCAAAGAGAGCGCTGACGATTTGCGAGCTTCGAATCATGGGCCACGGGGCTGCTTGCTGTCTGCATGACCTGAGCCCTTCAAGTGACGGGGCTCAGAATTCCAGTCTACCTTGGGGCTCGGCTCTTTCACAATGCGGAGGAGACACCGAGCAGAAAAGCAAATGACTTGAATATTATGATGATTTGGAACCTCAAATGCTCTTGGCTAAAGTGAGATATTATCCCGAGCCCGTCTTGGCCGTCACACCATGCCTGTTTTACACAATCTCCCTAACAAGTGATATCAAATCCTCCCTTCTATGACCTTCCCCTTGTGCACCGGCTGTCCTATGTCCCAATCCGGTAGTACTAGTAGCATTAGACCTGTCAAAAGTAAAACTGTTGCTGTGGTTGACCCGGTGGCGGTTGAGCCAGAAAGTCAAAGTTCAACGAGTCCATTCCCGTATTCCACGGGTCCGGCGATTCTGAGGCGTGGCGTGTCAGTTCAGGACCATCGACGCCGTCCCTGGGGAAAGGATAAAACATACCGCCCCAGATGGACTCATACAGATCCATGGGAGCCATGTACTGAGTGGGATCGACATTCATTGCGCCTATGCTGTCGAGGTTAAGGTTACTATTAGCCTGCATCTGCTGAGCATATGGGATTCTAGGATACGGTGATTTTTTAGAAAAGCTGCACAAAATAAGGAGGAAGCATGATGATACTAACCCAGCAAAGTCCTGTATTGACGCGCCTCCATTTTGCATCTCCGCCATGGCGAGGGCGGCGTCCTCCCGCGGGTCGGCGCTCTGCGAGACGTTGCGAAAGTGTGGGTTATTAGAGCCGGCGAGCGGACCTCCGGGTCCGAAGGGGAACTGTGGCGTCCGGCTCCCGCTGCCGGCGGCAGAGGCGTCTCCCTCTTTCTTCAGGTGAGTGGGCACAATGGAGCCGTGGTCATATATGTTCTTGAGCGCCGTCAATGCTCGATACAGCGGCCCTGAAAGTTCAATGTCCTTATCTGTAGTCATGACGTGAGGTTCAGGTGAGCTAACGTCCTTGGCTGCGGTTGCCGAGAGGGCGGCGATCAGATCGCCCTGCAACTGCCGGACTTCAGGGTCTGTCTTTGTCTCACACAGAATGCCAAGCAATAGGGCTGATGATAGTCCATGATACGTGAAAGCCCAGCTTCTCGTAGGGATAGCGGATAGTTGGTGCATAGCAAGGAACATTCGGACGGTTTCGGTCAGGTTGGTTTTGCATCGATCGGCTAGTGACTTCTTCTGCTCGGGATCGAAGTCGCAGTCCCTCCGCAGTGCTGGGCGACACGCCACCGAGATGACGAAAGAGGTATGGAGGCGAATAGCATAATGTTGTAAGCGATCGAGAGCAGTCTTGCAGTTTTCTTTGAACTGCAATTGTTGCGAGGTGCGGTTGCGAAGAGTCTCGACAGCCTCGCAGTTATCGACGATTTGGCTGTATGACGAAGCCATCGTGGTATCGGGATTTAGACGCCGCGAAATAATTTCCATGAGGTGGTACATGGTCTCGAGGTACGAATAACTGCCGTTTTCTGTCTGTGACAAGACGGGGATGGGACAACAGGGAAAGTTTGTCATTGGGCACCTGGTGGATGATCAGCAACTTCGACGCTGGCAGATTGGTTGATGAAAGACACTCACCGGTCAAAGGAGAGCGACGTCAAGGTATCGTGCCAGACACAGCTCCACCACAATCTTCGTCGTATCATGTCCTTTGACAGCGTGTTTGGCGGTGTGCTGTCACGGCTCTCGCTGGGCGTCAACCTATGCAAGCCTAGAGATTGGGCGAGACGACAGGTCAAGCCCATCAGCGCCCACGATGCCTCAGCCTTCATGTCATTCAGCAGGACAAAGCTGGTAAGAAGTAGCGCCTGAATCGAATCGAACGAGGGTCTACGGGACGTCAGTCTGGGGTGCCTAGAGAGAAACACAAGAAGCAGTGGCTACCGAAGAAGAAAATTGCCCAGTCGGAGGAAGTGGAAAGAGATCTGAATATATCGCTGGGAATCTCTGGTGCGGATATGATAGGGAGATTCGTGGTATTGTGAGCCAACGGCCAAGACAGCGAATAGGATGGCCAGCCATGATGCTGTGACGGGCTTCGTGGACTTGACGCCGTTTGTCGCGTTGCGGGATCGTTCTTCGAGGTAGACCATGAGCTTGGACTCTAGGTCATCAATATCCATCACGAATCCCCAGAAAGGTTGCGGTATTTCCTTGTACGCGCGGAACAGCCTAGGCGTTTGTCAACAGTCGATTCCAGCAAAGACTGTCTCAGTCACTACTGGTCGCAAGTACTCACTTCATGACTTCTCGATCAGACGGCAGTTCGTTTGAGATATCTTGGGTCATTCGCTGCAGATGATGGGCCGACATCAACGGAAACGGCGCCGATGTGTCCAGGCCGAGGATGGACCGCATATCTTGGCGAATGTCGATGCTGTCGCCCTTGTTGATGGGTGAAGACTGCTCGCGCAGCAACGCAGGAATACTGTTCTGGCCGAGATAACGGTCTCCCCCCGTCTCGGGCTCATCAATACTCGCTGTGATGTTTCTGTTAGTTGGTGGTCTGACCGAGGTTATACAGATTCCGAACGCACCGATGGTCCGTGGCCAACTGTCCTGACGCTCGACTTTGCGCACGCTCTCCTCGGGGCGAGGTTCTGAAAAGGAGAGCGTCCTCTTGCGATTGCTTTGACTTGCTTCTGATGGTGCAACTGAATTTTTGGCCGTTGAAGAGCGGTTGGGCTTATAGGAACATAGCCGAGGATGTTCCCTCTTGACGCAGTTCTCACACGGCTGCTTGTTGTCGCACTTCACTTTGCGCTGGCGACACGGCCAACATGCGGTACCTGGAAGAGTGGTCAGCGGATCCGGAAGTCCTCTTCATTTGACGCTATTCACAGCGTGTCGCTGACATGACGTCTCGAGACTTGCAGACTCACCATAGCGAACTTTGCGATGAGAATGAATGATGCGACTGGCCTCCTCGGGGGTGAGCTCTTCAATGGCAACCCGCTCCTCTGGGCTAGGGTTCTCGGCCATGCTCAAGCGGGTTGGCGGCTCTGACTCGAGCCACGGAGCCAAACAGAAGTCGCGATGGTCCTGACGAAGCAATGTTTTGAGTGCAGAAGAGGGTTCACGAATGCCGAACTCCGAGTATGTCCCTTGCGGATAGCGGCGATGCGGGCGAAGAGGGGAAGACGCGGCGGTGATGGCGGGGCCGGTTCGGCTTTCAACTTAGTGGTGTTTGGAGAAGCTAAGAAGGAAGGGAGCCTTGGCGGCTGATCTTTTCCTTTTGGTTGGTTGGAGCGGATGAGCGGGAGGGAGGGAATGCAGCAGGGCCGGCGAGAGAGGCCGTGGTCCCGGATAAATAAAGGCCGTTGATCCGCTCTCTTTTATTCCCGTCAGGTCCAAATTGAAGCCTACAACAATTGGTTACGGCTTTCAAGGATTGAAGCGCCGGAGGCAAGAGACAACAGATGGCTGGCCTCGTGTTTGCCAGCTGCAGGCAAAAAGGGCAAATGCTCAATCGATCCAATTGCTATTTACATCAAGTCTCGTTATTCCTCACGTGGTTTGTCGCATGTTTGTGTTCCTTGGGCGTGGGGGATCGGGCTCCCTATTCACTGTCCATCCCATTTCCTCCCACTCTCCTCGCCAATCTCTCCAACATCTGGGATACGCCATGGCTCCCTGTCCAATCCCCATTCTTTTGTGATCCTGATATCCGGTTGTTTGCTACTTTGGACCAGTTTCTCGAGGCTGCGACACTGCAGGGCTGAGCGGATCCAGTGCCTAAGTACCTAGACACCGTTCGTTTTACACTCTTTTTGCGCGCGCATTGACCTACCCTTTCGCAAGACCTCACCTCTCCTACAATCGTTAGAAAGTCACGGCCGCCACAGCTTGAGCTCCTCTCGTCTATACTTTTGATTTTCTTTTGGCGCTGGTCGTCATGTCGGCCAATCCTAGCTCGTCTAGGAAGCTACAGGCACAAGACGAACTCAATCGCACAATTCGCTCTCTCAACTCGGATTTCCAGCTCCAGCTTCAGATTCCCGACCCGACTCAGTCGCCCAGCAAGCGGCGACTGCTGCGTCGCACAGAGGAGCAGGAACGAGCAGAGGCCATCTACCGTCGCGCTCATTTCCTCAAGTTCCAAGATCCCAGCCGCCTTGCGACATGTCTGGGCCGTTTTCGCGAGCAAGCCGACGAACACCTGGAACATTGGGTTCGAAAGCCCCGCGCTGACCCTGACACCACCCCGATCAAATCGTCCTTTCATGACCCACATCGTTCCCGCTTGAACTCCCAGGAACGGGCCGAACTCCAGATCTTTCTGCTGAAGCTGCTCAATGATGATAACATCGTTGGCCATCAGCGCTCTAGATATGCCAAGCGCAGATCCGACGAGTTCCCTGACCCAAGCGCAAAACGTACCAGAAACTCTACCGATGGCCCCGGTGCTGGCGATTCCCCCTGTGACAGTATCGACGACATCCCGGTTCGCACCATGGCGTCGACTCGCGCACCAGCGGGACGGCCCGAGCGACACGACGCAGCCTCCTTCAATGGCTTTGCCAGTACAACCACAAGTTTTTCCAACCAGCAATCCCTCTCTAGGCAATCCCTTTCGTTTGGAAGCCGTTCGATAAACCCCAGCAAGATTTCTCTCGCCCCAACTGTCTTCTCCACCGTCACCGACGACGGCGCGACAAGTACTCAAGCTACCACAATTGTGTCCGACCGTTCATTCAAGGATCCCCAAAAGTCCTTTTCACTCCGCCAGTATGAGTACAAGCCACCGGATGAGGTGTTCAATGCACCCCAGAATCACTTTTCCTTGCGCAAGTTCGAGTATCAAGCACCAAGTGAAGCTGTGGCCCTCGATGAGCCCGTACTTCCTGCACCAGAGACTCCCCGACCATTCATTCGGACTCAACCTCCTGATATCAGGCGTGGGGAGCCGATACGATCGAGCAGTCCTGCCACAGCTTACTCCAGCCTGCCAGAGATGGCTGAGTTGGATACGCCGATTCTTGGCTCCCCATTCTTTCCTAAAGAGGCCCCTTCATGTGCATTGACGGACCGGCTACGAAACATTTGGCGTGAGTATCACCTTGAAAGGCTTATTGCTTGAGTACTGATGATGAAGCAGCAAAGTTTCCTATCCCCGGTTTGAATCAGGCGCCTCTCATTATCTTGTGGGAACTGACGCGAGCTGCCCTCCACTGTCGGGTGGACTTGGCTCAATGGGATATTGAATATAAGCCCACTGATACCTGGCATAAACAGTCAAAGTTCCGTGGCCAGATCTTTAATCATCGGCTCTTTGTGGGCCAAGGTCTCCCTCCCGCTTGCGATGCTGCTACATGGGACGCGGCCTTGGACTCGTTTGTATCACAAGATAAGACCGTTGCCTTGCTAGCCGAGTTCGTTTACGGCACTGATGATTCCGACCCACTGTACCGACTCAAACTGCATTCGCCTCGACTGGAGCTTGGACATCGACTGGCTCGCCGCTTCGGAGCAGATCGTTTCATGGAAATAATCATGCCATCCCCGACGTCCAGAGACGCCCCAGACATTATCAAGCAGGATGAGCAAGGGCCAGGCAAAGTCACCAAGTGGCTTACTGATAGCATACATTATTTTGTTGGGCGGTCGTGGGTGCCGTTCTTCACTCGTGAAGCAAAGAAGACGATCAAGGACTCTCAACCTCCTCACAAGACCATCACTATTATGCAGGAGCGCGTTTACTTCTTTGCTAGTGATGGCATCAACTTTGGCCTTCCCGAAGATCAATTCCCCCCGTTGGAAGATGCAAAGTTCCCGGCGCGTCGTACAAAAATGCGGCGCTCTGACCTCTTGAACTGGGCCATCGGTGTTGAGCGCAATGCTTCTCAGCCTGTCCCAAAGCTGTTCTCGCGGCTTGCCCTTAGTAAGTTCTTCAGACCCACAGGCTTGCCGCCAACTGACCTCTTGATAAGGCTTGAGCAAGACAGTGCCGACAATCGTTGTCGAGCAGCATCAGTTCCGGCATCACGAGATTCTCCTAGGATTTCGTCCAGATATGAGCGATCGCGAAAAGAAACTGCAGAAGGATATGGGCGACGGCATCGGGAGAATGTCTCGGAGTCTTGCACGGAAAGTGGCCACCCACTTGGGCCTTCAGGAAGCTCCTTGTGCGTTCCAAGCCCGCATCGGCAGTGCCAAGGGTATGTGGATTGTCGATGTCGACGACGACGGGCTTGACGACGAGAATTGGATTGAGACGTTTCCCTCCCAGCGAAAATGGAACTGCGACTTCGAGGACATACATCATCGGACGTTTGAAGTCCGTGAATGGTCCAGAGAGCTGAGACCGGCGGCGCTCAACCAGCAGTTTATCCCGGTGCTTGAGGCACGAGCTCCATTACCCCATCTCATGAGGGAAGCGATATCAAATCACCTGGTGAATGGCCTGCGTGAGGAGATCGGAGGCCAGCTCGCCGCCATGACCCATCCTACAAATCTTCGCGGGTGGACTCATCGTGGGTTTGATCGCTCAATTCTGGGTCATATTCCATTCCTCGGCGCACTGCCAGAAAGAGAGGAAGACGTCATCTCTTATATGCTTGACGCAGGGTTTGATGCCACCAAGTGTCGCTACTTGAGGGATCTTGTATGGAACAGTCAAAAACGACAAGCAGACCTGCTCAAATCCAAAATGAACATCAAGATCCCTCGGTCAACGTACGCATACATGGTGGTTGACTTTAGTGGGGTTTTGGAAGAAGGGGAAGTTCAACTTGCTTTCTCTTCCAAGTTCCAGGCTGATGGCGAGTCCGATACGTTGCTGGACGGCATTGACATTCTGGTCGCGCGAGCGCCAGCACACTTTGTCAGCGATATCCAGAAGGTCAAGGCGGTATTCCGGCCTACTCTCAAACGGCTAAAGGATGTCATTGTGTTTTCCTCAAAGGGCAAGTCTCCGCTCGCCGATCTGCTATCGGGTGGTGACTACGATGGTGACAAGGCTTGGGTTTGTTGGGATCCTCAAATCGTTGCCAACTTTACCAATGCGGCCAAGCCCATCGAACCGGACCTCGTCAAGCAAGGCTACCTCAGAAAATCGAACCCAAGCTTCCAGGCAATCCTCAGTACCAGCCATGATATCGACAGTGCCTGTACCGACTTCTTGCACGCGGCCATTTCGTTCAGCATGCAGCCGTCCTATCTGGGCATCTGTACGGTGTTCAAGGAGAAGCTCTGCTATTTTGAGAGAGGCGTCAACAGCGAGCGAGCTGTGGCACTCAGCACGCTGGTTAGTCTTCTTGTCGATCAAGCCAAGCAGGGCCTCGTTTTCGAACGCGAGGACTACGAGCGATTGAAACGCGACATGAAGATGCAATGCAAAGATCCAGAGTACCAGAACGATAAAAGCTCCAGATACGTAAACAGGGATGGCTACGTCCACATCCTTGACCATCTCAAGTTTAACGTGGCAGAAAGCACCATTGAAGAGGCTCTGAAGATTTTGTCCGATGCGCTTTACGTTCCTGGAGTTCAGGCCTGGGACAAGGACTTGTCCCGTCTCTGCGACGAGTTTGAAAGTCAACGAAACGACTCCAAAATCATTGGGAGACTCATGCACACTCTTCACGCACAAATCTCAGAAGTGACCAAGGAATGGAAGGTCACGATGGCCGGCAGCAAAATTGACTACTCGAATAATGAATTTGCCACAAAGGTCAAGGAGCTCTACCAGAAGTGGTCGTCGATCCAGCCACCGCCAGAGCTGATGGCTTCCAGACAGGTCAAGCCCTTGCTTGACTCCTGGAATGGAGATCCGGCCTTGAGCAAATGGGAGCTGCTCAAAGCATCGACAATGTTCAAGCTAGGCTACAACTTCGCGTACAGCATGATTTGGAGGCTCGGAGGCCAGCAGCTCGCCTGGATGAAGGCGATGAGGTCGCGTGGCGGATCCGACGTGAGCGCCGTGGCTGTCACGGCCGAGATGTGGAGCATTCTTCGGCCGGACAACAAGCGCATCGCCGTGCTCAACGCGAGACGCCAGCTTGGACATGATAGCGAGAGCTTGGCGGCCTTGGAAGACGTTACGGAGTACGATGAGAACGGCACCCAGATTGACGACGCCTAGAAGCGTGTCGGCTCGGGTAGTTCGGTTTCCTCTAGAGGTAGGTCTTTTGCGAGTTGGGGTTCCTGACTCTGGGACGGGCGGCGTTGGACGGAGAGGGTTACCAGGTTGGATTTTGATGTTATGAGGGACAAATTCTTTCAGTGCGGGCGTTTGGATCCTGGACACGATCAGCTCGGCCTCATGGTCTGGAGGGTGCCGTTGGATCTGGAGTGCTGCGTTTATATAGCGCTTGTTTGTTGATACCCTGGTGTGTTTTAATATATAGTCTTTCGACTCTTCTTGGGGCTTCACTATCTGAACATCCCGCCAGTTCGTTGCCATAAATGGTAGTGTCCTGTTACATTGTATCTTCTGGGGTAGAGCTGCAAATATCAGGACCAAGCATAGAGAACATCGGATGTTGTTGAATCAAAGTCCTCGACTATATGAATAAACTTGCTGCTACCTTACTCGTACAGATCATGAGCGCTGAAACTACTATACATTATCTGCAGATCACCCTTTGTTCCTCCACTTCCATATATGCCCAGTTGCGCCGGCCAAAAGTCCATCATCCCAATCATGCTGTCGTAGCATTGTGTGAAATTCCATACCCAACTCCCGTCATTAACAGCGACCGTTACCCTCCAGACCCGACCAATTCCCGTCACTAATAGTGACCGTTACCCGCCGACCTCAGAGACTCGATGAGACCAGTGATGGGGCTCAGCACACCGCCGAGAATACCGCCAGTACGTTCGAGCCTGTCAAAGCTGCCATTTCCTCCAGCGACCACGGGGCCTAGAGCCTCCCTCATATCAGGAACGATTGCCGGGTCCAGGCCGACGATGCACTCGATAAAGTTGGAGACCATGGAAGTGACGGGGACCAGGGCGCCCAGTCCAATGTCTGTCCCTGTCATTTCAATCATCTTCTTGGTGGCGGTGACGATGTTGCCCACGATCTCGCGGATGTATATGAGGATATCCTCGCGCTCGACGTCCTCCGGGTCCAGGTTGGGAGATCCGTTGAGCGTAGAGACGGCGCTCGAGATCATCGATTTGAGATTATGGAACAACCTGAGACCCGCGGTAGTTCCCTGGCTCTTGGAGGTATTGCCAGCCTTGACCTTGTCCACGATAGCGTCTAAGTGAGTTAGCCCATCAATGCCCCACGACATCAAACACACACAAAAAGCGTTCCAACACGTACCAATCTTTTCAGTGCGCTGCTTGACCTTGTTCCTGAGCTCGGTCAGGAAGGCGACGAGCTCGGGGCTGTTTGAGATGTTGTGCGAGTACTTTTGGCGCTTGGAGAAGACCCTCGGCTTCTTGGCCACGCCGTGGACCGGGCCCAGGTTGAACTTTGCGTCGAGGAGGTTGCCGTCGCCCGTCACGTCGATGAACTCGTCCGAGTCCGCCTCCGAGTCGCGCACGACCATGTGGTGCCTGTTGTTGTTGCTGTTGGCCGGGGCCGCCAAGACACAGGTGAGCAGAGCGGCTGCGGCGATGAGCGTGAACTTCATCTTGGGAGAATGGTTGTGAGAGCTGCTGCAGCGATCGAGATGGTAACGCTTGGGTTGGGTTGAGGTGAGTTGAGTTGAGTTGAGTTGGGTTGGGTTGAGTTGAGTGATGAGTAGACAGTTGTTTGAGAATGAGCTGATGAGAGTCAAGATATTCTATTATATACACTCATATGTCTATCAAAGACATCTGTCATTAGAGTTAGCACAAAACATTAACTATCAACCACCAGCAAGCCGGTCGTCATCGCGTAGATCAATTCTACTCAAACTTCAGTTAATGATCACATCACACAGCCAAGGTCCATCAAGGCTCGTTTGTCCAACGGTGATATCTCCCCTTTGCGGAGCACCACAAACCCTTGGCAAAACTCAAAGAACCGCTCATTTTGCCCCGAACAAGCATCCCACCGCAAGGAGAAGAAGCTTCACGGTGCAGTCACATCCACATATCTAGCAGGCAACTCTCCGCTGGGTTGAAGGGTCTAGCCGGTGACGGCAGGTGAAAGGCACAGAGTTATGCTTTCTGCGTCGAGGCCATTCACGGATCGCAGCTTATCGCAACCCTGATGATCGCTTCCGGCGACGACTGTTGCCAAGCGAGGGGCGGGTGATGCAGGGGGCGGGATCGTCGACCAAGGG
>JAJODA010000730.1:0-17185 GCA_021730345.1 Fusarium cicatricum | reverse complement strand
AGATTTAAAAAGGTATTTAGACATACTAGAGTACCTATCAGGATGACAGCACTCTTGAGGCCTAAACTTGTAAGTTTTTACTATAAGGAGCGACTCTATTGGGAGCCCCTCCTAACGTTGATAGATATTGGAGGCAGATGATTGAGCCGGTCAAGCCACCGGATGCTATTTAATAGTCAGCTAGATAATAGACAGTCAATGCGTCGTGGATGACTTACGGAGGTTAATTCAAAAGCAGAATCGCCACATCAGACGTGCTGAATGGGTGGAGACGCCTCCCAGCGAAGGCCCAATAACAGAGGCGACACCGTACATACTAGTGACTATACCCAGCAGTAGCGGCTGTTTTATCATCTCAATAATCTGTGTCATGATGATCATAGCACCGCAGTAGAGACCGGAAGCCCCGAGTCCAGCCACAGCTCTACCAGCAATAAAAGCTGGAGAATTCGGGACAGCAGCGCAAATAATGGATCCAGTTTCGAAGATAACACCAGAGCCGAGATAAACCCACTTGAGGTTAAACGAGGTATATATCTTGCCAAAGGTTGGCTGGAAAGCCATTCGGGCGAGGAGATAGATAGTCCCATACCAAGCTGAATAGTTAGAGGCTGAAGTAATCTTGTATTGTGGGGGTGGGGGTAGCTTACGGACGTGGCTTAGGCTGTTGAAGTTGCTGGTAATCTTGGGGATAGCAGTAGCTTCTGGGGATTAAGAATCAGACAAGCTGTCGGTTATGCTGCTTACAGATGATGGTATTGTCCAAGGCAACCGTCAGCACCCCTACCGTCAAGGAGAGAACCATAAACACAAGCTGCATGCCATGGAGATACCTTTTTTGTTCGGGATCTTCTGATTCTTCATTTGGTACGGTTGTCGGCTGAAGGCCAGCCGCCGTGTTCTCTGGGGCAGTTGACTTTTCCATCAAGCCTGGAGTCGTCGTCGTATGTGTTTCAGCTGGAACCGTTTGGTGTATTCTGTGAGGTTAAGTAATCGTTAAGTGCAGTGGCGATCTAGCTTACTGCTGTGCGACTTCCCTATGGCTCCCTGGCCCGGTGGTTGAGGTACGCTCGGGGAAATTCATCGATGTTGGCAAACTCGCGGAGATGTGCTTGGACAAAATAATTATATTGCAAAAGCGCAGTTTAACAGTCATTTATACTGCTGCTGATGGACCTAACATGTCAATAAGACATGACTGCGGGCCCACTTACCTATAGTATCAGACCACGAGCGTCTTTGCACTCGCATTCGCACTCGTCTCTTCCCATTCGGTACAGCGATAAGTAATCAAAGCCGTGTGCCCAATTAGAAGGTACGTATAATCTCTGATTGCTCTATTCGACTCAGGCCTCCAAAGACCTCTAATAGCGCACAGGCTAATTTCCTTACATCTAATCCCGTGCTAAGGGTCAAAGAGGTCAGGGAAAACTTCGTTACCTAGGAAGGAAAACCGGCGCGCAAACTCAACCCACTTTGTAAGACTACAGAAAACCCCCCGCGTGTTGAGAATTGCTAGGACTATGGTATCTACTGTGGCTTCAGATCTGTAGTCTTTGACAGAAACGATTAAGGCTGCGCAAAGAATGTGGTAGCCACCTGGTGATTAAGAGCAGGGATTCGGGAAGAGATCCCTTTTATCCGCGAGCGACGTGAAGAATGCTACCCTCCGGCCGGATCAACGGCCAGACTTCTCTGTGTGGTGTCAGCATAACACACAGGATTGTTATGAAATGAAGCCACTGCGCCGTAGAGACAAGAGTGTGAGACCCATGCATCTATACACAGTACAGGCGGGCTTAAAAACTTTTACGAAAGGTGTCATTGGTGGAATACTCAGCTTGCCAGGATCGCCATTGCATGCGAGCCGCAACTTCGCGGCGATCCCGGCATCTACCCGCTATCTACCCGTCCCAACTACCAGTCTCACTGAGGTAGGATGGACCTAAATAGATGCCCGTTAGTGAGAGCAGCAGCTCGTTTACGGAGGGAAGAGAATTGTCAGCCACTCAACACCTTCGCGTGTAAAGTAACCGAGACCCGGAGAGTGAACCGGGTGTCTCTATGGAGGAATACGAATCATCGTGATACGCAGATAGTGAGCCCAAGTCTTGTGTCCGGCCAGATGGCTGATAGTCAGTAAGGTTATCATCAATGTTTGTTCCTTGGAACTGTGCCGCGGTTGGACTTGTAGGTCAAGGGTCTTGTGCAGCCAGGACCTGATCTAGCCCTGAGACAGTGGAGGCTTGCCAGTCGTGACCATGTCTAACGTCAAGACGGTGGTCGTTGGAGAGGGCCAGCAGTGGACTGAACAGGAAAATAACGAGCGTCAAACCGTGCTTTATGTCGACTGGGAGACAAATGCCGACTTCTTTTCAGAACAGTCGCTGAGACCCACAACGCCACCCACCAATGCCGCCCTCCATCGCCAGCTTGTCCTTGACCGAGCAGGAGCACTAGTAATTAGAGCCTGCATCAACAACATTTCCAACGGTGACAAGGAATGTGGTTTATCAGGTCTGTCGGGCTATCGGCAAAAGCCATACAAATGGATGCACGACTGCAACTCGTCGAAAGCGAGTCAAATGCTGCTAGAGGACGTGTCGGCGACCTTGTCAACCGGAATACTCTCATCACCCCCAAAACTAGACGTCGAGGGAGAGTTACTCTCTGAAATCGGCAAAAATTTGACCACCATTGTCGAGGGCACCTTTGATCTTTTGTCGTTGCTTCTGGAGAACGACAGACTCCACCAGGTCCAAGAGAATATCGAGGCGGGACAGGCACTTGGAGCTCACGTCCGACAGTACCTGTCTTCTTATACCATCAAGGAACCTCAAGTGAACGTTCTTGAGATTGGAGCGAGTACCAGTCATTTCACCGGAAACATCCTCGAGGCTTTCCAGGGACGGAACCTAGACTCGTATGACCTTACCGACGTATCACTTTCACTCTTGCAGCAAGTTAAGTCATATTTTGCTTAAAGTGTGGAAGCTTATCAATGAGTTCTAAATACCCGAGACTCACGTCTTTTCTAGCCAATTTTCAACCTTTAGGCAAGGCGTGATGCGCCAGACAGCCGACAAGGGAGTCGACGTGGTCCTCAGCAACTCCCTGGGAGGGATTAAGTTTGCAAACAGCTGGGCATGCATGGCAGAGTTTGCCACCTTTAGCGACATGGGGGACGTTGGAAGCCGCAGCCAGTCGACAATGACGATAACGGACAAGAATGTGGTTTTTGCCTCGATGAGTCTGGGGGTCCTTATCCAACAACGACCTCACATTATTAGCAAAGTCGTAGACAAAGTCATCGAGCTCCCCAACAAAGGTCGTCTAAAGCCAGTATACCCACTCATCAGCATGCCCGTCACAGATATTGAAGACGCCTTCCGTCTCTATTCCAAGGGTCAAAAGACTGGAAAGATTGTCCTCGAGATCAACGATGGAGATCTGACCAAAGCCACTGTCCCTCGACCAGCAGCTTTGAGCTTTCCGTCTGATGCAACATATGTGGTTGCTGGCGGCTTGGGGAACCTTGGACAGAAGATTTGCGCTTTGCTGGCCTGTCATGGTGTAAAGCACATTGTGGCTTTGAGCCGTAGCGGCGCAACAAGGCACTCCGGCGACAAATAGGCGTTAGAGAAAAGGCTCGAGTCTCTGGGGGCTAAGCTATACCTCCCAGCGTGCGACATTACAGATGGAGACAAGGTACATCAGGTGGCCAATTGGCGTGCGGCCAATCTGCCCCCTGTGAGAGGAGTGATTCAGTCAGCCACTGTCTTCAAGGTGGGTCTTATACGCTTGCTTCACTTGGTCTTGGATACTATAGCTAACTATTGGAAAGGATTCTACACTGGATGATATGGAAAGCCAGCTGTTCAACGGCGCAATGCGTGCAAAGCGACTCGGAACCCTCAATCTGAATTCTGCCTTTGCCAGCCATCATCTCGGGCTCTTTGTCATGATATCGTCGGCTGCAACGATTCTAGGAATCAAGGGATAGGCACATTACAACTCAAGCAACTCGCTCGAGGAGAGGTTTGCCAGACAGTAACTGGCAGCTGGATCCAAAACACAGTTCACAGCCATCATGCCTGCCCTGATCGACGGGTCTGACGCTGATACGACCGGCCCAGAGCGTAGAAAGATGCTCCTGAGACAAGGAGCTACCATCGTCCACTTTGTAGAGGTCGTTTCCATGGTCGAGTATGCGGTTGGTCAATAGGCGCCCGCGATGGTTACGCACAGTTAGTCCTCGGCATCGACGCTGACACGATCCCCGACGATGGGGCGTTCAATTATCTAATCTACACTGTCCCCCTTCAAGCAAAGAATGCAACTGCTTCGGCTCAACAAAAGGGACAGCAGGTCACGACAGCGACTCTCAGCCAGAAACTCGCAGCCGCGTTGACTCCCCTAGAAAAGCACGACGTCATCTCTGAAGCCATTGCAACAAAGCTGCGAGAGCTCATCGCCGTCGGTCCAAACGAGTTAAGGCTGGATGTACCGCTCCCTGACCTCGGCATTGACTCGTTTGTTGCTATAGAGATCGAGAACTGGATCGGGCGAGTATTTGAAGCGCCGTTGCACACGTCTCAAGTCCTAGACGCTTCAAGCATCATGGATCTGACGGACACGATATTGCAAAAGTCCACGTCCATCGGCGACAGCAAGCCTGATGATACCACAGAGACAAAGACAGTCAATGACTCTGCAGCTACCAGCGAACCTTTGGAACCAAACCATGAGCCGGGCGCCAATAGGAAGTTGGTGCATCTCAAAAGATCCGAGCAGCTGCCCATTCTACCCCTACTCGACCTGGACTCAGTCCTTGACCTCTATCTCCGGACCATCAAGCATCTGCTAACCCCATCCGAGCTTGACCATATTATTGGTCTTTTGGGTAAACTCAAAGCACCCGGCAGTCTCGGAAGAAAGCTCCACGCTAGACTGATGGATCGCTTCAATGACCCAGCCATCGACAACTGGCTACTCAAGCCATATCTAGAGACTATCTTCCCTGGCCGGAACTATCCCGTGTCCTCCTTCAGCACCTTTGCCGGGAGTGATGCCCTCAGCAAATTCCCTCACAGTCAGGCAGAGAGGGCGACCATCAACTCGCTTTCGGCCCTCGAGTTTAAGCACAAGCTCGAGAGTGGCAAGCTAGAGCCAACCGTCATGGGCAGTCGTCCACAGTGTATGTACCTACCTAGATGGCTCTTCAACTCGTTTAGGGAACCACTTATGGGGATCGAAGAGGTGTGCAAGATGCCTTCTGAAGATTATACTGCCGTGCTCAGACGGGGCCACCTGTTCAAGGTTAACCTTATGGACGCGGAGGACCGACAAATTGCTTTTGAAAAACTCGAGTCTACGTTTCAAGCCATCTTGGACAAGGTACATGATGATTCGTGGATTAGTATTCTTTCCGCTGATAAACGAGACACTTGGGCAGAGGTAAGTTAGGTCGTTATGTTCATTGCAGCCGGCGCAGTTTGCTAAGTGACGCCTGTTAGATTCGCCAAGTTGCCAAAAATCTAAGCCCAGACAACAAGCGACGACACCTTGACATAGTTGAAGGTGCAGCCATCGTTATCTGTTTGGACGATGGGGAACCTTTGACTCCATTTGAGAGAACAGAGAGATAGCAACTAAACGATAGCTTCAATCGCTGGTTTAACAAAGGGCTCAAATTCATCATTTCGTCCAACGGAGTCTCCGGAATTACTATTAAGCACAGCATGATCGACGGGATGACAGCGAGTAAGTTATACAACGGCACCGGCTCGGCAATCCTCAACTATCGACGGGACGACTCAGACTCACTATATTCGCAAAATGGCGTGGATAAGGTTAAGCTAGATAAGTACACTTTTCAATGATCTCCCACCATCGATAAGCGTATCTCCCACGTTCGAGCCCGATATCTCCAAGAAACCTCCATCATTAGCTTTACTACGTGGGAATATTTCGATTTTGGCCAGCAATACCTCCAGGCGCAAAAAGTGCCCTCCAAAGGTATATTTGGGACAATAGTCCAACTAGCCTCCCGGTACTTCCTAGGCAAAAATCATCCTTACTAGAGTGCCATCTCCATAGGCCACATACACAAAGGTCGCCCCGAGATTATTCAGACATACACCTCCGAGCTAAAACTCTTTTGCGATGCCTCTGAAGACGAATCTATCGACGCTAAAAAACGACAGACGTTGCTCTTTGCCGCTACACGAAGCCACGTCGCTAATATCAACCGAATCCAGCAGGGCAAAGGCCGCGACCGAGCCATATCAGCAATACAGACTGTTCTTAGAGACGATGAGAAGATGCCCGAGATCTACGACGACCAGACCTACATCAGCATACGACCTGACTAACTCATGACGGGCTCGACTGATCTCGCTGGCTCAGGAGGCAGAGAGTTTGGCATAGTCCTGCAGTACCCTAACTCGGTTTAGGTTCAGTACGTGGTCAACGCCGCTTCAGCCAAGTTCTCCATAGTGACCGGAAGGGATAGAACGGAGAAGTTATATAAGTGCATAGATAAGGCGGCCAAGTTGATCCATAGACTCCTTATGGTGGAGTAAGCTGTCCGGCTAACACTATCCTGTTGTGTAATTTGTATGCGGCTTCACAAATACCGGCGTTTTTAGGCAGTGGTTTAATCGTTTAATACTGTGTTTATCGTTTATAGGTCTAATCAGAAAGAAAGAACTAGCTAATATAGCTATTTAAATAGCGAGTGCCTCCGTTTATAAAAACAACACACACACACTTACACAACCAACCCAGTCTGCATACCACACTAGGTTTCTAACAGGTAGAGACTGAAATCTTAGCTTTAGAGGGTTTATTAATAGTTCAATTAGGTCTAGCCTATAGCTTCTAAGAACACCAAGATAGTGATTGCTAGCAGTGTATTAGAAGCATAACGGCGGGTATTAACCCTTGTAAGAATGTTCCTATAGGTTTTGAGTTCTTCTAAACTTGAAATAGTCTGTTAGCTATACGAGCAGACACCCAATATCAGCGAGATTGGTACCGGCATTACCTTGCAACAGAATACTTGGAGGTTGCTTGAAAAGTTGGGAGTTTCAAGAAGCATTGATACGGGAGACATATTTAGGCCTGCAGACGGTCACAGAACGCAGTACAATCGAGATTGTCGATTCGATGGCTTGTCGGTGGCTGATACAACTCGTCAGAAATGGGTTAACAGGAACACGTTCCAACGTTCCCCCTCATCAAGCTCCTTGCAGAATTCATCGAGGCAAACTGCAAAAGGCGTTGCTTAGACAGATCGATGAAAGCAGAATCCGAACAGGGCAGCAGTTGCTTGGTATAGAACGATTGAGTTGTGGGAGACTGCGGCTTACGTTCGCGTGCGGGTTCACGGACGACGTTGATATTCTAATTGGGCCGACGGTATTCGATCAGTGAGCTTACATCGAGCTGTACCATTTGATTGAGAGATCTAATACCTGATTCAAACTAGGCCGTTCGAAAGTCTGCATTTCCTGGGTACCAAGTCCATTACACAGACATGACCGCATGCCGTGCAGTGGTGAAAGCTGGAGACGCCGAACAGATCAATGGACTCTCCAGAGCATTCATCTTCTGGCATGGTACGAGCGGTAAGTGGGTGTACACATGTCCACTGGACAGCAACGACTTGGTTACCAACGCAGGTAACAGATCAGCCACGGGTGCAGGCGTTCCTATCGGCTTGGGTTACGGTCGGGTCCGACCGGTACTTTGATCTTGTACTTTCCAGTCTCCAAGTGCATCTTGACCCGTGTAATATGCCGTGCTATACCTAGCACTATATCTAGTACCTGTTCCCTGGGTGCCCAGTGTCCACAAGCCTCCACTTCTGAATCTCTTACCGGATGGGCCAGGATGGATCGGGTTTATCACCTCTAGTCGCTCTGCCGCCCTGCGTAGAGGGCAGACATGGCACGATGAGCGTCTGGGCTATTATATACCAAATGTTAGTCGGGGACATTCGGCTGATGATGACTTCGATCTCGGAGATGACGATGAGGGATGTGTAGTGCAGTTCTTCAAATGGCTCGAGATAGTTCGGTGGGAGAATTAATGTTTGGTGTCACTTCTTGAATGCAATACAGGCAAGTCGTGCAAGATTCAGTGAAGAAGGGTGATGTCTATTTGATTAGCCGTAGTACCTCATGCCCGCCTTGAGCTTCACTATCCCTCGATATAGAGGGCATCTTGATCGGGCTAGTCTTGCTATTGGAGCTGCTCCAAGGTTGAAAAATGGAGCGAGAGGGCCTGACAAGGGTAGTGCCTAGCCTCGTTCAAGAGGACTCATGTATCGTCGCCTATAAAAGCGAAGCTACAACATACTGTACGTATCTTCAGCCGAGTCATCGATAAGAAATGAGCCTGAGACCTTGATAAGCAAAGTTCGGTGATTTCCAGGACCTTGTTCCCAGTCGTTGTAACTAACGTCTTCTAACGTCAAATCGTAGATCAGAAAGTCAAACCTCCCTTGGCAAAGAAAAAGTCTACTATCATACGGCCTGGGAATTACATAAAGCCACGATACCAGCTGTCGAGCGCACTCGCTCTCGTCTCTTAGAAGCGTGAGAAGAGATGTGATAAGGTCTTGGCCTAAAAGAGCCGGTCCCTCAATAGTAATTGCAGGTGTACTACCTAGCTTCGTCCCTCCATAGTAATTGTCCGGGTTAAACCAGACGCTGTTCGGGAATCGTAGCCCATCATCGATTATCTTGGGATTGCTCTCAGTAATCACTTTACGCGGTAAGTCTGGTAGCCACGAGTCGGTTAGATGGACAAACACAGCGCCATAAAGCTCCTTGATGTACCTATGGTCGCAATAAGTTTATTGAAATGCGGAGTTTTCGAAGTGACTAACCTCTAAAGGACTTATTCATTTGGGAGTTGAAAAAAGGATGCGAGCTTAACGCTATGATCTTTGTCATGGCTCTTGATAGGTCTTAAAACTTTCAGCTGGAAGCTGACGTTGAAGCAGAGGTATGCAAAGAACTGACCGGACGTGCTCAGCATCGAGTGATCGTAACTTCGCAGTCTTATATTGGGATATATAGAAGGCTAGGATGTCCTAACAACTATTTGAATACTCGTTTAGTGCTAATAGTTAGGATTATAATATTAGATATCTCGATATAGCGAAATCTAATTGCTATGCGTTTATGCTGAAAAGAAATAGCTATCTAAAAGCTATTAAAGTATTTAATTTATCGGTTTTAGAGGTATATCTTCTTCGCTAGACTTAGCTCTAGACTCTGCCTCTGTAGTTATGCTTATAGTCTTTCTTTTAGACTATTTCCTATACTTCTAAAGGTAAAACTAGATCGCTGTAATAAAGATAGCTACTCTAATAATAGGCATACCGATAGTTAGAAAACTTATTAATCCGTTTGGGAATAAGCTATCTTCTCTATTCTCTTAATTATATTTACTATCGGGGATAACCTCGCCTAGGGTCTAAGTTAGTATATACTTATTACTTATAAGGGTAGGTAGATCTAGAGATAGTATTAACTATTTAGTTACTGCCTATAATATAACCTAAGGTCGATATAGCATTAGAACTTCCTTAGTGGCTATAGTTTAGTCACGACCCTAATGTCTATATACCCAATTCCTATCGAGACTTAATAAGACGACGTCACTTTCCTCGAATTTCTTCTAAGTATACCCCCTTAGATAAAGTTATCCTCGTTAGTATATTAAGCAATAGAGTGCAAGGGTTATAGTCGAGCCTATTATAGCAGAAGGCTATTAATGTCTCACGTTCAGCTTCACTTATCTTATAGTAGACCTAGCCGCTAGGATAAATAGCTGGGCTGAAATTTAGATAGCTCTCAGGCACGACCTTATCCCATCTAGATAGATAGTATGATAGTATCGGACTAGATAATAAGACTATTACTTTGGACTTTGTCTCGTCGTTATGGTCGTTAATTAACACTAGACTTATGCGTATCCAGTGGGACTCGTAACCACGCGGCTCCTCGAACGGTGTGGTTATAGCAAGTAGCTCAGTGGCTATGCCTATGCTAGAAAAAACGGATGATATTGGCGTAGCATTAGTGACTGTTCTAGCAGACATAGTGATGGATGGTAGGTGATAGAGTGACGTGACTGCCAGTGGCATTAGGACCTTATATATAGAACTGCGGATGTGGAGGGGAGACTGTTTAACTGCATGGATATCAGGGCTTTTGTTTATTTATAGTAGCGATGATTATTAAAAGGGCGCTTATTAACTTTGTGCGTTAGCTGAATCCCTGCTCTAAGGGGCTGAGATGTAAAGTCATAGCAGTGGGCTAAAGGGGTTTCAAGTCTGATAGCGGGCCGGTTAGCTAACTATGTTTCAAATACGGGAGACTAACGACTAACAGCATGGCTGGTTCACCAATCGTATTGCCGAAACCTCCAGACCGATAAGCTAAGCAGCCTCGATCTCAGCTGGAGATCTATGTCGGGCCGAAGTAATTCCCCACCTTGTCTGACTATTATTAGTTAACAAGATTTAGATTGGCCACCTGTAGGTGGATCACTGTTAGGAAGAAGGATTCAGACTAACGGATAGTTTCCCGGGAGATCTCCCGCAGACTAGCCGGCGAGTCTGTCGCAACAAGCGGCACGGGATAATCAGAAAACAGCACGGATCGTATACAACTAGCAAGGCACAGTGTGATAGCCCGATCAAGCGGAGTTACGTACCTAGACTCTTAGTGCTCAGTTGACTCTCGCCCCAGATGACACACACTCGTACATGTTTGGGTCGGGATGACTGGTAGATTCCCTGCATAATGCTTGTAGAAGAGTGGTTGCCTCTCTTTTCGAGGTTGGTCACTGAGAAGCTGGTGAATCGAGGCCGCGAGCTGGCCAGTGGAAGAGTTGAGGGTTTGAAAAGATATTCCAGTAGTCATATGACTTGTAACGTTGTCTGCCGCTATCGTCCCCGGCGCCCTGGCGACCGCTCAATACTATATTTCGTTAGAGTTCTATAACCTGCCTCCTATAACTTGATAGCAGAGTCTAACCCTATAATCTATTGTTTCTATGAGGTAGCTAGTAGTCATGGTCACACGTGGTTGACGATTTCCCAAGAGCTGATTAATAGGTACATTGTAGCAGCTCTATGGCCTATGTAACTATAGGGCAACTATGCAGTCCTCGACTCAGCCATCGTGGTGACAGTTGGTACAATAGTTCAAAGTGACTTGGCATGAATTCGACAGATATGCCGTGCCGCACTTGTCCACATCGTTATTGTCCTTCATATATTGAATGCTGGGAGGGCTGTCAGTACGGTACTGGGGACATCATTTCGGATTGTGGCATCCACTTACGCATTCTTGATGTTCTTTCCACTCATACCTATGCCATAGTCGTCACATTTCCATTGCACTGTGCACCCAGCCTGACCGAACGTGGCCACCATGATTATGCCACTCTTGATCCTTGCGTAACGAGACACATAGTCAGTATAGATAGTATCGTCCTCAAACTCTTCGGTTGCCCGATCGCAAGCATTGTCAATACTACCACACTGGCTTGAGCCGTCGTTGTTTGCATCGGTCTGGGTCGGCACAGGAGTTTCCAATGTTGTAGGTGTTCCAGCACCGTGGGTCATCGTGATCTTAATCCCAGTGTATACCTCTCCGTAAGCGTAGACACGTGAGGGGTACTCTAGAACAGTGCCATCTTCAGTCAATGTCACAGGCTCAGCAATAGGAGATTCTGTGACTGGTCCTTGCGGCTTTTCCGTGGTTGTTGGGATCTCAGACGGGTATGTCGAATATTCCGCACACTGTCCGGAAATAAGAGGTGCAGTTGCGAAGAACTCCTGATCATTTGTCGTAGTCGAGCATTGGCAGTAAGGGGTTTCGACCCTAGGGCCGCCGTAGACGTGGCAGGGATACTCACGAGGTGCCTCGGTTGTAGTAGTTGCTTCTGTGCTGGTACTAAGAACACTCTCTGTAGTCTCAGTTGTGGTTTCAGATTCGTTCTCAGTAGTGGACTCAGCGCTGCTCGTCTGGGTGTCTGTAGACTCAGACTCCGTACTTTCAGAAGTTCCTTCAGAGTTTCGTGTGGTTGTGACCAAAGTACTGGGTGCCGAGGCTGAGGTGGTAGTAGTCATTGTCTCTGTACTTTCAGTCGAGGCTCCAGATGTCGTTGTGGCCGTTGTAGTCGTACCGTCAAGGTCACCACCAGTCATCAGAGGACAAGCAGGCATAGGGAGCTTGAACTCAGACATACAACCCAGCTCAGGTATTTGAGATTCAGCAAGTTTGGAGGCAATTTCATCTGAACCACCAGCTGCTTCTGTCCGATAATCATAGTAAAAGGTAGCGGCTTCGCCTGATGTCTCTGTGGAACTGGCTTCAGTTGTCGTGGTAGTGGCTTCGGTGGTCGTGGTAGTCTCTTCAACGGATGTGGTCGTCTTTTCGGCAGTGGAAGATATTTCTTCTGTGGTACTAGGCTCGTCTTCCTTCTCGGTACTGCTGTGATCATCTTCCTCGTCAGTGCTATGGTCGTCGTCGTCGTCTTCATCATCTTTCTTAGACTCGTCTAGATCATTCTTAACTTGCGACGCGACCGACGAAACACTGGCCGCAGTAGCCGCTCCAGGAGTAGACACAGCATTGGCAAGGCTGGTTGAAGCACCTCCCAGGGAGCTTATAAGCCCCCCGAATCCGGGCACGCCTGCGCCAATCCCAGTAACAACTTCAACAACAGTGTTAGCGGGCATATTCTCCGCATGTGTATGATTGAAAAAGGGGCGACTTACGAGCTAACGCGCCATCGGTGTCATCCTTCGCCTTTTCAGCATTCTCCTTAGTGGGGTTATCCACATAGGCGCCCATGGCGTTGTAGGCATTTTGAACCGCCTCCTTAGCCTCGTCAGTGTGTTGTGGCGACGCATTGCCGGTTTGCGTAGGGCCAGCGGTCACTGTGGGCTCATCCGCAGGATCCTCAACATCGGTAGTCCCAGAAGCATTCTCATCTGTAGTCTTCGTGGTAGGTGCAAGAGATGACTCAGTGGTAGGATCAATAGTCTCGATAGCAGGCTTGGTAGTTGATTCGGTAGGAGTTATGACAGTGGTCTCTGTAGTAGGCTCAACCGGCGCTTCAACGCTGGTTTCCGTGGCGGACTCAGTGGAAGCTTCAGTAGTGGTCTCCGTGCTGAGTTGAGTGGGAGTCCCGACGATCGACTCGGTTGTGGTATCTGAGACTTGAGTCTCTGAGGAAGTATCAGTGGCAAATGGCAAGTTACCTTTCAGATCAGTGAGTAACGAGGTCGTGCCGGAAGGGAGTGGAGTAGCTTGTCCTAGGACAAGCAATGGAGCGACAACCGCGCTATAAAGGAGCGACGTTTTCATAATGAACGAACAGTAGTGATGAACCACCTGGTTTTGGAGAAGAAGAGGAATAACGAAGGAAGAAATAGATGTGAAGGGCAAAGCATTGTCGAGAGATTGTAATAGGGTCCTCGATTATATCGGTCGCAAGACCACAAATACGAGAATTCTAATTGCCGAACATTGTAGGAAGGCATACCTTGTATCTTGAAACATATGTTAATTTAAAAATCTGGGCTGGTGTGGGGGTACGTATGGAGTAGTGAATCCTTCATGACGGATAGGGCACTGTGCCGCAGCGCCACAGTTTCATGTTAAATTAATGGGGTGAGGTTTACGCAAGATGTAAGCATTTCAAGGGGAAAAAATCACCGCCAATCTAACTTGTCTGCCTGTAGGATTATACTCCTTGTCGAGAGCTGAGTAAGATCATGCCGCCAGGACTATCACAATAATCCTTTTGCCAGGATCGGTGAAGGATGTTGTGACAATGCTCCATCTATCGGCGCTATCACTTTTCCAGAAAAAGAGAGGACTGTTCGCCTGCTGAATTATTATCTATAGGTTCTCTTCCTCTACCCTTCTTCGTGCGGTCGGTTTTGTATTCCTATTCAATCCTCTTCCTTTCGGGCCTCTTGGTCCAGTTCCACTCATTTACATCGTCACGACGCCACCCACACACTCATTAGGCTCACGCTTAATTTATTGCTACGATGAGTTGGCGACAGCTCATGTCTGTAGCCTACGCGGCTCTTGCGCTCACCAGCAATGCCAATGCCAATATGCTTTGGGACCCGGTCGGCAACACTTGTCAAGACTTTGATAAAGCCATTGGTCAGCCTGATCCAGCAAGCGCCGTCAACAAGCTATGGGACGACGTAGAGATTATGGCTTCCTACGCACTTGAGCGGATGGAGGCTGCCGAGTCCGGGTCTCTCCAAAGCAGCGACCAATGGGAATACTTGAGAGTCATTGGTACATACGACGTCTTCTTCGATATGCAGCATCAGGACGCCCAGAACCGTTGGAACGCGGTCAAAAGTAAGAGGCATTCTTTGAACTTGAGCTAGTGATGTCAGACTAATGATAACATCGTGTAGGTGCTTTAACAGCCATGAAATCGGTTTCTTCCACACAATACATCTACATCATGTGCGATGATGCTTACATGTATGATACGGATCAAAAAACCGGTGACGTCTACTGGAGTGAGTAACCCAATTGATCTTGTTTACTTATTTGGCAATTCAAAGCTTACCATTATCGTGCGCAGAAACACCTCACAACCAAAATCAGATCTTGAATCAGGGCCCAGATCAAATGACTTGCGCCAAAGCAAACAGTGGAGGTAAAAACTTGATTGCCTATAGAAGTGGATGGGTAGTCCGAGATGCAGATCATCCATCCTATGTTGTTATATGTGCCAAATACAACAAGGGCGATGTCTTCCTAGACGAGATCAACTTCCAAAGCGGAGAGTCGCTCGATCAATACACTACATTGACGACTACTCTCTTTCACGAGTTTCTTCACGTCTTGGTCGATAGCAGTAAGTTCACAACCAAAACGGACACTCAAGTCATGGCTCGAGTACTAATGTATATCAGTGAGAGGAGACACGGCTGGTGGCTCGGCTGCTGGAGGCGAGCGCTACCAGGTGATTGGTACTCAGGAGGTTCGCAGCACCTACTCTCCTGAGAACCCAGACTCAATCACCCTTTTCGCGCTGGCCCTGTCTGATGAAAACCATTTCTATCTGACGACCAAGGCTGAGACCAAGCAGGAACTATGGCAGAGGTTTTCTAATGGCGGGCAAGAGGGCCAGAAAGTCATTCAGGCTATGGGCTTAACTCAGCCTTAACTAGTGATGAAACGAGAATTTTGGGTGCGTGCTGCAATATCCCTTTTCGTGGACTGTAGACTTGTTTTTGAAGATTAATTTAAGACCTCGCTGCTTTCAACGTGCCGTATCAGCAGTAAATAAGCGATAGTAGATTTATCCTGTCATGCAAAAACTAGATGCTGGGATGCTCCTGTGGTGAAATTGAAGGCTGTAATTATAAGGATTATCTGATCCCTTGACCCGACGAGATAAGTGCTCGTTGTTTGCGCGTTGCAACGGAGCAGTCGATTACCAACCGGCGTCGCGACGCATGAAGATCAATGTGACCACTGACGGGTCGATATTGGTAGTTCAAGGCTGGTATGAATCCCCGCTCATCATGACGAGGTCGAGGAAACTAGGAGCACAAGCCCCTGAAAAGATCAAGATGACTGGTACTGGACTTACGTAAGCGCCAATCTCATAGATTTCCATAAATCCAGAGGCTTACCCCCTCCATACGTGCGCATATGCAACGGTACCACTTCTCGCCTGCTTCATCTATCAACAAGCTTTGCACCTCACCCTGTCATAGCACATGATAAGAAAACCACCAAATTCGTTTCTCGTCACCATGGCCAGTCTTTTCCCGCCTCCTACCCCGGGTGTCTATGAGTATACTGAAATCCTTACTTTCCACTTCTTGGAATCTTCCGTGCCAGAATCACTCTCGGACAAGACTACCGAGATAGGTAAAATATGGGCAAACACTTTGCAAGCATTCCTTGAACGGGAAGAAACAGCAACCGTATGGTGGGCATTCGTACACGGGGACCCGACCAAAGCAAAGCTCTTTATTGGTACGTAACGCGCCCTCATAATATCTTACGTTCACATACTAAGAAAACCTCGCAAGATTGGAAAACAGCTGGCCTGGAACAATTTGAAACCAGTGCGCAGTCAACAGCGCTTTCTAATGCCTGGAAATCCATCACAACAGCGGCGGTCAGTATGGCTGTTTACAAGCTCCCTCACGATGAAGTCGCAAGACACACTGCACTGTCTACCACCAACGATACCGTGTCAGCTCTTTTCAAATTCAAGTTCAACGCTCAGCCCAACAGCAGTGAGGTTGAGCAGTGGGATGCTTCCTTTGCCGAGTTTAGCGAAGCTCTCATGCGTAGCCCGGGCGGCGTTGTTGGCACCAGCTACAGCAGTGGCTGGGAACTGAATCAGAGTTCATATTGTGCTGCTTTTCGATATCTGAGCATCGAATCTCTACGGTCATTTGTCGAAAATGACGCTAAGGCTATTGAGATTTTGGAAGGGTTACAGTCTCGTGCTACAGGGGGTACTGAGTTGGAATTTCTAGAGACTCGTGTTTTCAAAAACGGATGGCAAGGATCCGTTGAAAAGACTCAGCCTGACAATCCAGCTCAGTCTGCATTCTTTGCCAATCTCAGCAACACGTTCAAGAGTTTTGACTCTAGTGTGCTACGAGGGGAATAGAGAGGGCTGTTTAGTCTACTAGAGAGCGATAATCACAATCACTATAGACTTTAGCCGAATTTGCATTCACCTTCTATAGTAACCTAGTCATATATATAATAATCCAAGCGATATAGACAGTGAACTACTGCAATAG
The DNA here is from genome assembly GCA_021730345.1 of Fusarium cicatricum. NCBI lineage: Eukaryota > Fungi > Ascomycota > Sordariomycetes > Hypocreales > Nectriaceae > Fusarium > Fusarium cicatricum. Next base: position 339 of record JAJODA010000730.1, on the reverse strand, counting down.
TTATAATATTAACCCCAGGGAGGTATTTACCCTCACCCCTAAAGCTCAGTATAGAGGAGGCAGGAAGGCTGACTATTAGCGAAGCCCCCTAATATTACGGCCCGCACGGAACGTCACGTACGCCCTATTTAATTTCCTCTAATAAGGATATTTCTAACTAGACCGAGATACTAAGATATCGGTCTAGAGAGAACTAAGGTTAAACTGACATACTAAGACTATTAGTTTAATACCTATAGCCTTATTAGTCTAAGGACTAAGCCTCTTAATACTATAGTCCTTAAGACTACCTAAGAGTATATAGACTATACTTCTTACCTTTTATAAAACTTAGCTTAC
>JAJODA010000729.1:0-52659 GCA_021730345.1 Fusarium cicatricum | reverse complement strand
CATCCAAATTCAAGTGTTGCTCTGGATTAGGAACTGTGATAGTGACAGAACCAGGGCAGGATAACATCGCAAGTTCGCAGTGAAACTGATGGTGTGATATCGGTTGCTCAAGAGGGGTTAACAAAGTACCACCAAAACCCAACATTACTGGTGTGTATGCAGGTTGAAGTTAGTGTAAGAACATTTGATGCAGAGCTACAGGATTATCATAGGAGAGCCTACTCAAGACTCAATAATATGAGAGCGAGCTACAAATCGCGCACTAATTGATGAATATATGTTGTGGGTAGGGTCAGGAAGGTGTAGGAATGAGATCCGGCTCCCCATTTGCAAACAGCCTACCCTGAACGAAAGCCCAGAATTAGCAGCAAATATCACATGACGTCGCGAACTTTTCCACTCGCGTCGCGGAACAGAGTGGGCTACCAACGCGTCGCCCATGTTCAACGACCCAATCCGACACCAAAGTTGTCGACCAAGGCACTGAATCACAGACAAAGGCTTACGATGCCCTGTAAGAACCACTCTAAAACCCGATGACGGCCGATATCTCGACCCCAAGACAGCAACGCGTGGACCCGTTAACGTCTCCAGCATGTCAAAACCCCATACTGAAGATGCGATTCTGCAGTCGTTGAACGAGGCGCAACGACGTGCTGTCACCTCGCCCGCTTCCACCGTTGCTATACTGGCTGGACCCGGGAGCGGTAAGACTCACACTCTTACCTCTCGTGTGGTATGGCTTGTCCAGCGGGTTGGCCACCGGCCCGCCGACGTAATCGTCGCAACCTTTACCGTCAAAGCCGCCCGAGAAATGAAAGAGCGCATTGGAAAGGCACTGGGTGAAGAATGCGAAAAGAAGATTGTACTCGGAACATTTCACTCGATCGCACGTCGATATCTGTCCATTTACGGGAATCGTATCGGACTGGACTCGAAATTTGGTATCGCAGACGACGGAGACTCCAAAGCAATTATCCAGAGAATCTGCAAGAGGCTGGAACTTAACATCGAGCCCCAACACGCCAAATCATGGATCAGCAAACAAAAGGCAAAAGGACCAAACGCTGCGCCAGCGCAAAAGACAAAGAAGCAAACCGAGAACCCGGCACTCAAGACGTGCTATGAGGAATATCAGGCCCAACTCAAACGATCGAACCTCCTTGATTACGACGATCTGCTGGTAAAATGCGTTGAATTGTTGAGTGACCACCCAACTTGTGTCTCCAATGTCCAAGCCGTTCTCATCGACGAGTATCAGGACACCAATGGCATTCAATATGAATTGATGAGGTTATTTGCCCAAGCCAACCAGCGCATCACCATCGTAGGTGATCCCGATCAAAGCATCTACGGCTGGCGCTCAGCTGAAATTCGAAATCTCTACCGCTTATTACGAGATTATCCACAGACGGACGAGATCTCGCTGGAGGAAAATTACCGGTCGTCGCAATCCATCCTCGACGTATCGCTTAATGTTATCCAGCAAGACAAGAAGCGATATCAGAAAGTACTTCTACCGGTCCACACTAAGGGTGCGCGACCTGTTCTCAGAACCTTGAGAAGCTCGGCTGCTGAAGGCGAATGGATTGTCTCCGAAATCAAGCGTGCCGTCATGATGTTTGGGGAGATGCTAAAATATGAAGATGTAGCAATTCTTCTGAGGTCGGCTGCTCTCTCTCGACACATCGAAACTGCTCTGGGAAAAGCCGGTGTCGCGTATAGAATGATAGGAGGCCACAAGTTTTACGAACGAAAGGAAATCAAAGTGCTTTTGGACTATCTGCGTGTAGTCAGCCAGCCCGAGAACAACGATGCGCTGGCCAGAATCATCAATGTGCCTCGACGAGGCATCGGAGAGGCCACAATCAAATCCTTGCTCGAGGAGGCGGAACAAAACAACATGAGCCTGTGGACTCTGCTATTGAGACATTGCAGAGGTACCCGCAAAGCAAACACCAATATTCGACAAAAGATGGAGCAAAAGCTAAATACAGAGCTTATCCGGATCATCTCAACCCTTCGAAAGCAGGCGGACCAAATCAGCCAGAGCAGTCCCGTTACTCTAGTTAACCTGATCGAGCAGCTGATCGCCCAGCTCAACTTTAAGAAATACCTGGAAGAAGAATACACAGAGGAGCACGAGCAGAGATGGGCCAATGTACAAGAGCTTACCAACCTGGTCAGCGACTTCATGAGAGATTTCGGTACACCAGACGAGGATGCGCTACCTGAGATTGACGACCTGGAACAAGTGAAGGAGGATGATATGCTGGGGCGGTTCTTGGCCAACGTCTCATTAGCATCGGATGCGCAAAAAACTGATGGGTCAAAGGAGCAGAAGTCTTTGGTGACCATCTCGACGATTCATGCAGCAAAGGGTCTGGAGTGGCCCATCGTTTTTGTCCCATCAGTTTACAGCGGGTCAATACCACATTCAAGAGCCGAGGATACAGATGAGGAACGACGACTGCTCTACGTAGCAATGACTCGAGCTCAAGCCTTGCTTTACCTGAGCTGTCCGCTCTATGGCTCACAAGGCATGAGTAGCAAGGTTGAGCTCTCGCCGTTTGTCGCCCCGTTTGCAACAAAGGTTTTTGCGAAGAAGGGTCCATCATTTGACCGAGTGGTTGTTGAGAGCGCAGCCAAAATCCTTGGTCGAGAGGCACCTACCGAGAAGACCATTTTCGGAAAGCTGCCCCCCATGTTCTCTCTAGAAGACGATGCTTTTCCAGTCGATCTAGTCGATCATAAGAACAAAGATGGGTACGATGAGGATTCTGGCCGTCATTACTCGCGCGCGCCAAAGCGTCAACGCACCTCGCATCCTACCGATTCTTATGACGAAGCGGACGAACTCCCCTGGCAGAGAGAATACATCACAACGATGGAGCAGTCTTCTGGCTTTACCGTTTCTGCTCTGCCAGGATTCACAACCGCCAATGCTCACAAGGTTGCTCTCGACACTGCAGCACCACCCGAAGTTCGGCAACCTACTTCAAAACCGGGCCCGAAGAAAGGGACGACTCGACGAGGAGATGGCCAGAAAAGCATGTTCAGCTATCTCAACCAAGGGTCAAACACATCCCAACCGCCGCCGGCACAGCAACAGCAGACCTCGTTCGCCCAAGTGCGCTACCAAGCTGCTCTGTCACGGCAGAATAGCCTACCTGCAAGACTAACCGCACGCCCTGAACAAATAAAACCGGCCATTGACCCAGAGTTGGCCAGCCACAAACTCCCCTCGGCCCGACCTCTGGCCAGACCAAATGTACCCAAGGTGAACGAAGGCGATCCTCGGAAACCTTACGCCTGCTTCTCAAGTTCCCCGCCCCGACCGCCGTCAAAGAAGGAAGCAGAAGAGGAGAACCTTCACGACGAGGAACAGCCGGTACCTGACCAACCAGCTTCCAGCCTCCATGCCACAACGTTCATGTCGGTCAAGCCTCGAGGGGGCGTGAGGCGGCCGGTGGGATTAGGCCCCGCGCCGTCCATGGACCGATTGCGCAAGCCGTTCAAACCGCTGACGATTAATCGGCCGAAGCGTCCGGGCGGCTGACGAAGTTATGCTTGATGTTATGAGTAATGTGGCTGTTTGTGTGTTATGGTGTTGGGGTTGGCGTTACGGGGTAAGGCCTAACGGTTAAGGATAACGGTAACGGCATCGCAGTCCAGCGTCATGGTTGAGTATATATAGATAGATCGCTTGGAGCACTCTAGAAATGAGAAAACAAACAAGTTACAACCACAAAACACATTGAGACCTCTTGATTCTTTTCTTCAATCAACACGTCTAAACACACCGCCCAACAATCTTCAAAACCACAATGTCGCCGACTCTCGTCAACCGCCTGCCGCCCTCAGTCATCCACACTGCTCGCAAGGGCTATTCCACTTCAAATGCCTCGGCCGTGGGGAGCGCGAAATGGAGATGGAGCAATTTCTCGCCCAAGACTCGGCAATACATCGTCGTTGGGCTCATGGTCAGCGCTTGTGTCGATACCTACGTCTTTTACAAGTACTGGCCTCACATCTTTGGCTCGGAGCGAGACGGACAATGAGAACATGTACGGTTGAGTCTTGAAATGCAAGAGATGGTGCATTTAGGTTCGACTACCTAGTCACCCGTTCACATATATATATACATCATGTTCTATCACACAGCACTCTCGTAACACTTGAGTTAGTGGCAAAGCCTTTTGATGTACTTCGAGTGATGGGTTCTACATGAACGACTCTGCCACTTTCATACAACTTTTCACACAATCTTTCACAGATAACATAATGCATGGCGATCTCGGAGGAAGTGACTGGATAGTGGTCAGGCCGGCTAAGGCTATTGGCGTCGTTGATTGCGGCACCCTTAATATATTCGTTCTTCCAACCGTTATATGATTTCTGCTCCTTGCAAGAAAATGCTGCACTTGTGCGAACAATGTCGGTCTCAAGAAGTACCGAAACTATCAAAGAATCGATTGTTGTTAGCGACGCCTGCTCATCAGGCTGGAACAAGTTTTCGGAGTTTCACAGGTTTACAACGGAGACAGGGAATGTATTGTACCACTGATTGAATAGTGTATAGAAAGCAGTTTGTAGAGTCAAAGCAATGTCTCTTTCGCCAAAGTAACTAAATTTGTCGCTACTACTTAAAAAGGGATCTTGAAGCCAGAAGATCGAAGTTTCTGGAAGACGCCCCGAGGATCGTACTTCTTACTGGCAGCTCGCAGCTTCGAGAGAGCCTCATCGCCAACCGTTGACAGAGGGTCCTGGGACAAGTGGGCATAGTTGATGAACTTCCAGGGCCACCAGGCGTCGAGCTCCTGGGCCTTTGCCTCGACGTCGTCAATGTAGGCCTTGAGGAGAGGGAAAGCAGCCTTCTCGTTCTCCTCGCCCTTACCAGCCCAAGTGAGGAGGAACATGATACCGTTGCCGTCCTTGGTGTACTTGTCAAGACCCATGACGTTTCCGCCGTTGGCAACACCCTTCTCGGCAATAGACTTGGTGATGGGCTGGAACATGCACAGAGTGTTGAGCCCGGACTTGTTGCTGGGCATCAGCTCCTCAAGATTCTCATTGAGCTTGTTGAACTTCTCGACCGCGTAGTTCATGATCTCGGCATTGTTCTTGAAGGAGCTGGTGAACCAGGTGTTGCGCAAACCAGAAGGCTGACCGGAGCCAAGCACCTTGGTGACGGTGCTCATGCTGTCAACCTTGGTGGTATCAGACTGACGGTTGGGAATGGCATAGTAGCCGTCGAAAGCAGCAGGCTTCACTGCGGCCTTGGTATTTTCAATGGCAGCGTTGAGGATGGTGCCACCAACGAGGGCAGGAAGATATGCCCAATAGACGATGCTGCTGGAATTCTCGTCCTTCTTCACGTTGTCAGTGAATTCGACGAGGGCGTCGATAACTTTGGGACCGGACTCGGGTTTGAAGAGCAGGTTGCCGCCCCAGATGACAGGTTTGCTGCGGTCCTCGAACTCGATAGGCACCATGTCAATCCGGGTAATGAGGCCAAAGTTGCCAGTGCCGCCCTTCATAGCCTGGTTGAATAGAAAGTCAGCATGTTTGCCAATGACCCAAGCACCGTGCTAGGGCACTTACCTGCCAGAGATCAGCGTTTTCGTTGGCGTTGGCGTCGATAATCTTGCCGTTTGCGAGGACGAGTTGCCAACCAGCAACTGTGTCACACGCCATTCCCTGTAATGAGTATTAGTATTAACCCCTGAGAACCTTTGGAACTCGATGTCACTAACATGAGAAGCAGAGTGAAATGAGTTTCCTCCACCGGTAACGAAGCCACCGACACCGACGGTACCAGCGCGTCCACTGTGTATAAGTGTCAGTAGGAAGTATTCACAAGTGGCCTTTACATGGATCCGACGTACCCAGCAACGACGAGACCGTAAGGAGCAAGAGTATCGTAGACATCTTGCCAGTGGCCACCGGGCTGGACACGGGCAAGATTCTTTTCCTTATCGTACGTGGTACCATTCATGTAGCCTGGAGGGTGTTAGTACGGAGTGAACAGAGGCCATAGTATATATCTAGGCGCCATAACACCATCATATCACTTACCAAAGTCAACGGTGATACCCTCTGCGACAGAGTTTGACAAAGGAAAGTTCCCGTGACCACCACCCCGGATACCAAACTTGCACTTGTTCTTGGTGATGACCTTCATGATCTTGGAGACATCATCGGCGGTCTTGGGCAGCGCAATGCAGGTGGGCCTAAGAGCAGCGCTAACGGACCAGTAAGAGTCCATCCGCTCGTCGAAGAGCTCTTGCTTCGGGGTTACGACCTTGTCGGCGAGGCCCGCCCTGGCCAAGGCAGTGCACTGAGAGAAGGGGTCAGTCATGAGTTGGATTCTCAATAAGGAATGACTGTATGGAATCGTGCTTCTCAGAGCCCAATTGGGCGAGGGTATTGACAAGAGGAATCACATTAAACGTGTATTAGGGTATGATGGCGTAACAAAAGGGGCAGACCAAGTTGACTGAAGGCACATTTTACTTACACATCTATAGCAGTCCGAAGGGCTGGCCAAAACGGCCGCGGCGCCAAAAGCCACTGCCGAAGAGGCAGTAGCAAGGATATCGAACTTCATTCCTATGATTGAGAGAATGAATGGTCTGTCAATAGGTAGTGAGGCGTGGATTCAACAGAACGTGATAGTTGACGTATACTTCGTAATGTAGGCGCAGCGTTGGAAGTGAACGACAGGTGACCGTTGCAGAACGGAAGAAGGGCAAAGATCTGCAGGCCACAGATGAGGAGCGTCGTTACTTATTACATAAAGCGAACTCTTCTGGAGCTAGGCCTCGAGTATCAGCCCTGACATGGCAGGCTGTGCTAGAATGTACAAAGTGATGGAGGGGGAGCAGCTCGTCACGGACCAGTGGGGGACTACCTACGGAGACTAGCTGCACTTTTGAGCAGAGAGATCTGAGTGTCGACAAGGTCTGGGGGTTTGCCCAGGTCCACCGTTGTGATGATATGGATTCGGAGACATGACCAGAAGGAGGACGGAGGACGGACGAGCCAACGGGTTGTGGATGGTTGGAAAGAACTCATGGTGAGCACTCTAGCACCTTGATATATTTACTTGAAACCTGTATCGATCTGCAGTCTTGCTGGAAGTCCACGTGGATTGCACGGGAAGTTTCGAAGCAGATGCTGTCTTGACGAAACCAACTGGTGAGACCTGGGAGGGTTGCACTATTCACCCACGCGTTGGTCAACGATGGCAGGATGTGTTCAAGTACTGTATAGAGACACATTGCAACAGTTGAATACAAAAACAGTTGCTTCGTCCGAGGCCATCCTCAAACCTCGAGTGGCGTCCTCTAAACCCTGGCATTCCCCGGCCGGGACTGACCCTTGTTAGCGGATGCCGGTTTTACAGGCCGAAAAAGCAACTAAAGATCCCAGGCCTCCCCACAGATGATAATCAGATTGGATACAAGGGTTATTAGCGAAAGAAGCTGGGGGTTTAGCTTGCTAGAGAACGGTACGCACGGGCTTAAGTTACTCCTTACGGAGTAGGTCCTGATACCCTTGAATTCACTCATTCCGCTGGACTTTTTGTATTCAATGTGTCAATCTTTATCTGCGCATGAGTTCAGTGTTGGCTGCCCGACTGCCCGACCGACTGCCCGAATAGTCATGACAATACATGTGGTGGAGGATCGTTATCCCAGCAAACCCACATGAATGCTTGATGTAGGTATCCAGTGATCGACGTCGATCCTCACCGTCGTGCTACCAGACAACCTAACAACTGATGAGAAGCACCTCGCTGCAAAGCAATGAGGGCTAATCGCGCCAGTTCCCAACAGGGCAACCCTAGCGGGCACCAAGTCCAGCCTCCCGCGTCTCCTCAAGTTAGCCACGAGTGCCTTGCCCTGAAACTTGGACCCCTAGTCACGCTAAAAAAAGACCGGTCTCGAGTTTCCGCTTCTGCTAGAAGGGTTTGTTCCTTGGTGGAAGTCCAAGGATCCTCGAGACCGGGACAATGCCGAACGCCCTGTTGGATCCTGAGTATTATGCGTCTCTGGTCTCTGTTGGTGCCAAGACGGCCAGCGGCTTAAGTGAGAGCCCCTAGGAGATGCGTCTGGCTGTCAGATACCGAAGTGCCGATAGATGAAGAACCCCTGCTACATCGTCAAAGCGTCGAGATGCAAAAAGCATGGAGCAGGGAATTGCAGCGTTGCATTTCTCTGGATGATCAACCAGCGTCTTGTGTACATGAACTGTCAATCTTGTCAAAAGAAAAACGCAACAGGTCGATCACTACGGTTATGGGAATAGACAGCCCCAAACCACGTGGTTCCGACGAGGCGGAATGGCGTCGTTGGGTTCAGCTTTGACAGCTTCACGTGTGTTTCCAAGAGGCAGAAGACATAGTGCTACCACAGCCTCGGTATCCGTTGCGCCGGTTCCTGGTTCTCAGAGTCGCGCTAGGGCCCAAACTGAAGATTCTTTCTCCTTTCGTGAGACACTCCTTTCCAAGTTCAGACTTAGCACAGCTTCGCTGTAAATACTTTATGAAGTAATGATGATCTTGAAGTCGGCAGCACACTAGATAGACCAACCACGGGATCTGTCCTCGGTACTGACCGACGGTAATAACGTACAAGTCGTTCGTGCTGTCGTAATGCTCCTAGTTTCGCCTTGACTGGACTGGCTCGGTACATGGATTCTCGGCAGATGAACCGTGGCGGAAGCTGAGGATGGACTTGATGGTGATATCACACTGGTGCAAATGAACGACTCCATCAAACGCTTCGATTCTCGGCCGACGCTTTAATGGAAGCTTCCAGGGTCACGGGTATATCATAGAATGGCATTTCGTCTGGTCCCCATCTCCCTCTTTGAAAGGCCTGAGTTTGTGCACTTCTTCTCGACTTGGTCTTGTCCCGACTGTTCAACTTGCTCTGCCGAGAAGTTCGTTAATTAGTGCATGTCCACATCTTTACACCGTCAAGATGCCCCTTTTTAACGGCATACCGGTTGTTCTGGAACCGCCAGAGGGCTATGTCGTTGACTTTGACAACCCGCAGAGGCAGGGTGTGCCCGAAGCCTACTATGTCGCAGGATTTGGCATGGCTCTGAGCTTTCTCTTCATCGCTCAGAGATTGTACGTCAAGTTCTTCCTTACAGGCGGTCTACAGATTGATGACTGTAAGTTTACACTTGGTTCTTTCTCTTGCCCTTGAGGTGTTTGATGTTGGTTCGTGCCTTTCGTCTATTGGCGGTTATTGGAATTGGCCTGAAGGACTAAGAAGCTGACATTTGAATAGTTCTTCTCATTGTTTCATATGTAAGTGTATTTGGTCATTTCATATGACTTCTTCGGGCTTGCAGACCATGTCAATGGCCCGAGACTGCTTCTTGAACATTCAGTTGCCAACATGGAACGATCGCCTTATTTCGACAACTGCATGGCTTTGTTGGCCGTGATACAATCAACGACAAGACGCTAATTATCACTTGCATAGATCTTGGCTATTGTAACAATAGCGCTATGTCTTCGTAAGTGCCCTGTACAAGCAGGTGGTGAGAACCAGACAGCTAACGCCTACTTAGACATGTTTGCGACTGGAGCTGGCGGAGTACACGCATGGGAAATATCTGTTGATAAATTCAATTCTTACTTGATGGTTAGTTGGACTAGAACTGAAATGGCTATTTTGCAGCAGAACGCTGACATGAAACTAGCATGTCTATCTTGCGGCATTCATATACATCGTCTGCGGTTCTTTATCCAAACTCGCCCTCCTTATTTTCTACCTCCGACTATCCCCTCAGCGCTGGTTCAAGATCGCAACCTGGTCGACCTTTGTCTTTATCGTCGGATACACCGTCGGCATCTTCTTCTCTTGCATCTTCGCATGCACACCGATAGCCATGAGCTGGGACATTACCATCACAGACGGCGTCTGCATCAACAGGCCGGGTCTATATATTGCAACCGCCGTGGCCAACATCATCAGCGACGTTATGCTCTTCGTACTGCCGATTCCCATGGTCGTCAAGCTTCAGATCCCGAGGAGACAAAAGATTGGCTTAGTGGTCATCTTTGGCATTGGCTCGCTGACCGTCGTTACCTCGGTTGTGCGAGTTTCCATCTTGCCGGCCATGTTGACCAACCCGGATGCGAGCTGGGTGATTGCTTGGGCTAGTGTGTGGATGTAAGTGCTTCTTCACCCTCTGATCTCTGGCGATGGATACTAACACACACATCAGTATTGTGGAAGCTAATTTAATCATAACCTGCGCTGCGATGCCGACTCTACGAAAGTTCTTCAAGCACGTTGCTCCTAAGCTCATCGGCGAGTCTCGGTATGGCAGCAAAACTGGCAAATCAGCCAAGTCTGGAGAGAACTCGAAGCCCCCGACGCGAACCCTTGTGCCAAATTCTCAGAGCCGCCGCGATCGACATGGATATTCACAGTTCGATCCGGAAGAGGGTCAAGATGGGCTTATGCTGGGGCCAGTCAAGGGACGGGCTGACTTGACGATAACCGGCGGCAACAGCGAGGATCATGTTGGCTGGAGAGACAGCGATTCAGAGAAGGGGATTATCCATGGCACGGCCAAGCCAGCCATTGTGCAAACAAAGACGGTTACTGTCGAATACACTAATGATCAGTTGCGTTGAAAGAGGGGGATGGTATATTCATACAGATGCCTCAATTGTACCTGGGGAAAACTCTTCGGTAGAGATGGGAGATATCAAGCGGTCTTTGTATTAAGCGATTGATTCAGGACTGTATTTATAGTTGTATACCCTAGGTGGTAACTCATTTAACCTACGGTATTGTCGAGAAGGTAACGGGTTTAATCAAGGTGCCAAGTATTATCATCGTTTTAGCCCATTCAGATGTGCCGGCAGTAGGTGTTTATCTTAATCCTTACGGATAGGACCTCTCGCTATTTGAGTGCGGCCAACATTGAGTAAGCAACTGTATTGAAAGGGTCAAGTTGAACAGAGATGTTAGGTAAGTATCTTTGGAGGCTTTAGAAGAGAGAGATTACTTATAGAAATGAGTCTTACGCAGCTACGAAGATGTGTCAAGCTGCCTGGTTTGGTGTGTTAGATATCAAGTCCCTTTCTTCTCGTGTCTTATTCTTGACTTCAACACCACCACGGCCACCACCAACAATAACAACGAGACCCCGTCGCCAAGGACACCTCAAGCCTTCTCCGGTGCCTCTCAAACGGTACCAATTCCAGGGAACGTGGCTTAGCCTTCTCCTTCGTCCTAGTAGCCCGGGACACTCCTTTCACATGCCTGCGACAGAGAGGATGCCACTGCAAGTCTACACTGCATATGACAGCGGGGAATAACTTGGAGAAGTTATGCTCACAGAGAAGCCGGCACTGCCTCTGTGTCCGCCGAGAGAACGGGAAAGGAAGCACGGCCGAGCCATCCCGGGAGCTCAGTGTTGGGAGGCGCCGCTGGAGGAGACCATGGGAGGTGTTGGGTCATGGGGCTCTGATGATGATGGTTGCTGCCGTGTTTGATGATGTCGCTGGATGCAAAAACAGGTAACCAAACTAAGATCATAAGTTAACATAGATGAACCAGACAGGAAGTTTGCAAGGTGGGCATAGGGTGGACTTACAACTTGTTTATAATGATGAGCTAAAAAGAAAAGAAGAAAGAAGAGATTGACCGAGAACGAGGACGAAAAGGTATGAGAAAACATGTTATGAGTCGAGGAAAGTGCTACAGCCCCTGTTTGTCGCCGTCTGGAAACCCCACTTCTTATCGTTGTCGAGTCCTACATCGAACAGTGCCGAGGATGAGGACGAGGAAGGTTAAGATGGATAACTTTGTACTCTATGCCCAAAGAAATAAGACCATGTTTCTTGCGCTCCATATTTCGCAACTGGAACAAGTCGAGGATCGTGGATAGGAACTGTAAGCCGATAGACCATTGATTCAAGGATACCCATCGTTGTCAAGCGATCGATTCGATACTGATCACTGGCCCCCTGTTGGCGAGCGAGCTTAAAGCCGCCCATTCTTTTCATAGCAAAGTTTGAGTTTGAAACTTGAGACAAACAAGATCTTGTAAAAATGATGGAAGACACTCAGCACTGATGGAATCGAATGGTCAAGGTCCGCGTGGACTGGGTGTTCTCCTTTACCCAATGCTCTTGTTTATCATCTCTATGATGAGGCTTCGAGGTAGCAACTCGTATTGTTACATCTTCTTTCATTACATTGCATCTCGTCGCACCACGGACTGTTGCACCTAAAACTGATTTCTGGCCCGCCCGGCTTCCAGCTCTAAAAGTCTCAGAGTTGGGTTTGCCAATAAAGGTTTAGCTCGCAAACATGCTCAGTGAGTCTGTAACATGCAGTGAGACTTTGTGCGTTGTTGTACGTTGCAACCACAGTCAAGGTGATCAGCAGCCCCGCGCTTCCGCCATGCCAGCTTACAATAGTGAGGCTGGCAGTGTATTCTTCTCATCTTCTAACGTTCTTCTGGAGATCCGCCCCCCTATTCAGCCATGGCAGATCATTTCTCTTTTCTATAGAGAACCAAAGCATGCGAACAGGCTGTTCCTGGTCACGAAACCCGCAGCCTCGACCTTGACTCAGACGGTACATGTATGACGTTAGACGATGTTACATATCAAGGACTGGGATCACCAAGGACCTTCCGTTTAAAGACACTCTTCGGCAACTCTTGACTAAGGAGATTTTCTTACGTAGGATGCTAAGAAGCAAGGGCCACGCGGACTTGGCGTCTGGCACTTATACCCGCGGCTCTACGACCGAGCACGAAGTGGATACTTATAACGTTTGGCCCATGATCTTCGAGGGAGAAAGCTATTCCCACCAGGGGGGCAGCACCAGCTACTGAACCTGGACTGAGAGTGTTGGTCAATGTAGGTTCTCCATTGTCACGCCCTTTACCTTTGAGTTCAAAAGCCACTGTCAAGCGTGTTGATGCCTCCTGCAGTGCCTCAGCAAGCACCTTGAAAGCTTGATTTTTCTGCGTATATAAGCTCCGCGTTTCTTAAATTTTAGTTCTTTCTTTTTCTTCTCTTTCACCCTAATCTGAGCGGTCAGTTTGTCCGTCTTCCTTTGTACACGAGAATAGTCGTACCAATGATGAACCCTTAAGATGGAGCTATCCAGCAGGGTGGTACCAGTGTCTCTAAAGCTGCCTGCTCTTTTGATGGGTACTGAGGTCCAGAATTCTTTTGCACATGCCGTGTTATTGTTGTTTGTCATGCTCGGGAGAGGTGTGGCAGCTTACCCCCGGCATCAACCACGAGATGCGGCCGAGGGCGAAGTGGATATCTACAACGTTCGGCCCGGGATCTTCGAGGGGCACCGAGGGGCAGGGGTTACGAATGGAGACATCTAGTGACGCATTGGGGAAGATCTCAATGTTCTAAAGTGATCAGCGCAACGGTTTGGGAGGACTGGGAGGAGTGATCCTATGACTAGCAGCTATTTAGCACCATTATAAGCACAGAAAGAGGTAATAAAAGAGCCTTATTTTCTATAAAGGAATTAGCATTTTAGCTAAGAATAAATATAGGGGATCTAACCTATAAAAGGGGCTATACTAAGCTAATCGGCTATTCGGTTCTTTATGATAGATCCTCTATCGCGAGATCCACATATAACGGGACTCCACAGACAATGTCGATCAGAGAAGTTGGAATGAATCGTTTCGACAAGGCCAAGCACGTAAGTTGGGGACAATAAGTATGCACCAGCTTAGTTCCCCCCCTATTGGAGTTGAGCACAAGTTTTCTAGGTAGGTAAAAACTCATCATAAGATCAATCGAACTTGTAGCAAACACCTGGCTGTTATATCCTTAAGGGGGTTTTAGGCTTTGGCATGGTGCCGGGCATACCAAGGCTGTAGCACAGATATAGATAGCAAGATTAAGGAATAGTCTTTAGTATTATGTCAAGACGTAACGTCAACCAGGTGTTTGCTCTATGTATTGACTCAAACAAGTATCTTACAGCTTTCCGGCAGTAGGCGCCCAAGTCTGCTTGATCAGATCAGCAGCCTTCTCGCCAATACCATAGGCGGGCATCTGGGTATGGCCGTTGTTCACCGTGGGCATGATGGAGCAATCCGCCACCCTCAGGTTCTTGACTCCCAGCACATTGAGCTTCTCATCAACAACCGCCCTGGGATCGCCAGCCCTTCCGGCAGCGCAGGTTCCGCTGGCGTGGTAGCAAGTTGTGGCCCCGTCCTTCACGTACTCCTTCCAGTCATCTCTGGTCGTGTACTGGTGGTGCACCAGGGCAGCGGGCCAGGAACCCTTGACAATATCCTTGGTGCCCGTGCCCTCGGTGATGATCTCGTTGCCAAAGGCACAGGCCTCGGCGAGAACCTCAAGATCCAGTGGGTCGGACAGGTAGTTACAGTCGACGACAGGGATCGCCGTGGCGTCTGTGTTGCGCAGCGCAACAGTTCCGCGGGACTTGGGCGCAAAGAGTTCTGCAATCATACTGAAGGCGTGTTTACCATCACTGGGGAACTGATCGAACTGTTTAGGTCCACCGTAGCACTCGGTCGTAAAGAACTCAACGTGTGGTTGCTTTGAAGTCAGGCCCATGGGGTCACGGCCTTCTTTTCGAGCGGCCGACTTCCAGATCTCCGAATTCGCAAGACGCTCGTCAAGGCGAGCATACGCAAAGATGCCAAAGGGAAACGTGGAAAGGAAGCCAGTCTTCTGTTCCTTCCATTGTGCATAGGATTTGGCAAGCCCATCGCCGTGGTAGGCAAGATGGTCCGTTGTCAGTCCATCCTTTTCAGTCTCGTAGAACATGAAGACGATCAAATGGTCCTGCAGGTTCTTACCAACTCCAGCAAGATCCACAAGAGTAGTGATACCGTGCTTCTCCAACTCATCCTTGGCTCCGATTCCAGAGCGGTTGAGGATGTTTGGTGAGCAGTAGGCGCCTCCGCTGACAATGACCTCCTTGCGTGCCTTTAGCTCGACAACAGTGCCGTCGGCTTGAACTACCCGAACACCTGTCGCCTTGAGTTCACCGTTTGCATCTTTCTCGATCACCACCTTGTCCACATGAGTCTCCACCATGAGGTGGAGGTTGTCCTTGGGGTTCGGCTTGGTAATAAAATCGGCACCAGTGGTTCGGAGGCCACTATACACAGTCCTCACCGAGTGACCGCATCCGTGAGGGTTGTTTCCATGCGAGAACATGTCATGATCGAGTGGCAGACCCTTGGACACCATTGAGTCCCGGATAAGGTCAGAGATGGGAGCAAGGTCATGGGGTTCAGTATGAAGATGACCCTCATAGCCGTGCGACTCCTTCACCTCGTTGAACCAGGGCTTGGTGTGAAAGCTCTCGGCCTAAGTATGCTGTTAGTCTTGAAGAAAAAAGCAAGCGGCTTGGACATGATCGGTAGGTGGAAATTGCATACACCGGAGCCGATCCGGCGGGCCGTTACTTGGGCAACATTGCATGAAAAGCAATCACGTACCTTGGACATGTACTTGAAGAACTCCTCGCCGCTCCAGCCCGGGAGGTCCCAATCATCGTAGTCTTGTTTCTACACGGAATCAGTTCCGCGAAGAAGAGTTGCCAGGGGGCAAGACCTACTGTTCCCTTGACAATCAGAGTACCATTGCAGCCAGAGCAACCACCAAGAAACTTTCCTCTGCTGAGTTTTACCTGACGATCATTGACACCAGCGCCTTTTGTAGAAACAACATTCCAGTCGGTTTCCTTGTCGAAGTTCTGGGACCAGCTAAAAGAGAGTGAGTCAAGACCGCTTGAAGTTGTGTACTAGGGGCTTGGCACTTACCCTCCCACCATGTGTACGTTCTCGAGATGCTCGTTGTGCTGGCCGGCTTCGATAACGAGGACCTTTGAATCGGGATCCTCAGCGAGGCGAGCCGCAATCACACAGCCGGACGTGCCACCGCTGCGACAGAGACTGGTTAGCCGAACGGTTCTTGGTTGCCGATCTTATGAGGGCCCCAAGCAAGTCATTGGAGACTTACCCACAGACAATGAAATCGTATGCCAAATCAGGAGCAGCCATGTTGTTCCCGTTTCTCAAAGGGTTTCAAGGAATCAAGTGCGGTGCAGAGTACGCAGTTACCAGGTGAAGGTTGATCAGTTAGGACTGCGGTTCAACGGACTAGTTCGGCCGCGTCCTTGGATATCTTATAGTTTGGTGAGCTGAAGCACTTTTGGCCTAGACGGACTCGACCTCCTTGTCTTAGCCGACAAGTCTGGCCATTTTGAGAAGACAATCCCCGACGATCTTAGCATTGCTGCAACGTCTATGTTGGACCTGTAACACGCCAGCTCCTGCCGGTCAGCCACAAGGGGAGGACCAACATGCTAATGGAAGGCCACATGGCTGCGAGTATTCGAGACATGCATCGCCAGACCCTCGCTATAGATGTCGCCGCAAAACAGAGCCCGTGTGCGTCTTGAAGCACCCAATCGGAGACATAACCGGGGCATTGAGAGGTCAACTTCCCCCATCAGATCTGTCGGGGAAAGATCTTCTATGAGGGGCTGGGTCCAGGTCTCCTTTCTGATGCAGCTGCGGCTGCGGATAGCGTCCGAGCTGGACAAGCTTATCCTCCGACTTGGATCAAGTTGCATATAGTATGGGTCTGTTGCGGCTCCCCGACTGCCTATTACAACCCAAGAATACTAGTCGTTACTCCCAAGGTCTTTGGTGTGTACGGACTTGGCGGGCCATGTTCCACTTCCGCTGCCGCAACTGACTACTACGTATGTACATCAGGATCTAATCTTGAGTAATGCAACGGCTCTCACCAGGATAACCTTGCTTCATGATGTTCTTCACTAGCCAACCCATGCAGCTCAAGGTCCAAGCGGCTGTGGACCATCTCCATCGGAGAGAAAAACCCCCTAGCTTCCCCTCTCTCTCCACAGCCATCGACAGCGGCATACGCAACATTGGCACGCCGGGAGAAGAGATATGGCCTGACTCAATAACCTTGCGGCTAGCTCGTGCATCCGCTGTCAGACTCGCAGAGCATTTGCCTACTCGATATGAAGCTTGATATCTCGTGGCAAGCATGAACACGCAGTTGCATTGATGCTCAGGGGATAATGCAACGCTAGGTTGGCTATCAATAAATAACAACCAGGGACATCTTAGCTTGGATATACCTCAAGTGGTTCACATGCAGATGAATCAATAGCTCGGATCATGCCATGGCCATGTTTCTTCATGACCCACCTCCCTCATGGCCCGCCGAGTCGTGCTAGCGACGCCATCATCGCAAAGTCTTGAAAAGATCAATGCTTACACTCACCTGAGACGAGACGGGTCTTTTCTTCTTGGCTTTGCCCCAAGATCCATATCAGTCCTGTTCTTCCCTGAAGCTTGCGTTGGTGAGCATCGAGTGCAGCAGCATCTTCACATCGGCGTTATCCTTGTGTAAGCATTACACTTGTGTCGGCCTCCGCTCTCTTCAACATGCCTGCCACACCCTTTCAGACTGAAGCCTGGGTAGAGTATGGCCTGGGTACACTGGTCCTGTTCCTCCGCTACTTTGCACGATGGAAGACGGTTGGGTTCAAGGGATATCAGGGCGATGATTACTTTGCTGCTGTGGCCTTAATATTCTGGACAGTATGTTGTTGTCCTCTCGTGTCATAGCTGAGCTGTCACTGACTAGAGCAGGCTGAGTTGGTCATGTTGGACCTGATCGGTAAGCCATCAACCTTTCTTTTGCGACTCTGCGTTGGTTCGTTGCGTTGCTGATCTCCTTGACAGGTCAAAATGGAACCAACATCGGCGTTACCGACGAGATGGGTGCCAAGCTGTCAGATGCAGAAATCGGCAAGCTAGAGTTTGGGTCAAAATGTCTCATGGCTGGTTGGAACTTTTATGTGACGCTCATCTTTTGTCTCAAAGGAGTCATGCTTTGTTTTTACAACAGAATGATGTACGCAGCTACTAGTCTCTATTCATATTTGTTTTTGCTGACACGCAGCTAGGCTCGGGCTTTGGCAAAGAAAGGTCGTTATATGGACACAGGTGAGTCAACCCGATGCTATGGTTTAGAGTCACACCAGCTTACCAATGTTTGAAACAGTATGGGACTCTTGTTGCGTACTTTGGAGTTATGGCCGCAATATGGGGACACTGTACGCCGATTCGAAAGAATTGGCAAGTTTACCCAAACCCAGGGGGTGAGTCCCAACATAACGTATATTGGCTCGACCACATTTCTGACCAACAACAGATCAGTGTACTTTGGCCGTGGCAAACTACCTTACTCTTGTCGTCTTAAACATAGTGTAAGGAGTCATGAATCAATGCCCATGGATCTGTTCGCTGACAAGACCTAGCACTGACGTGGTCATCGTCGCTATCCCTGTCCCATTGCTTTGGACGGTCAAGCTCAGCATCAAGCGGAAGCTGATTATCGGCGTTCTCCTTTGTTCGGGCGTCTTTATTATGGTCGCAACGTTACTCCGATGCGTTTTCTCTCTCAGGTATGGCTTTCTTGTTGCTATGAGGCTATCACCTACGAGCAAAATGAACTAATCGAGTCGTCTAGGGATATCGAAGGTATCAACACCTCCACGATCTGGGCTATTCGAGAAACCTTTGTAGCCATCATCGCAGTTAACGCTGCTGCGATCAAACCCCTCTTTTCGGCCTCGAGATGGCTCATTTCCAGCAAAGGAAGCAGCCGAGACAAGTCAAGCAAGTATGCCGACAGATACGGACATTCTCTGGGGACCATGGGTAGATCTGGTATGAGCGCCGGTATATCGGCGAGTCGTCATCAGAAGACGATGACGCATCTTGGCGATAATTCGAGCGAGGAGCACATTGTTCAGAAAACTGACTTTGGCGGATACAAGCCAGACGTCCGAGCTGGAAGCACAGCAAGCGGGCAAAGCCTCAATGCGGACGGAATCATGGTAACTCGAACCTACGAAGTGAGTCCGGTCAAGTCGACGTTGGATGTATAAGCTTGATGATTCACATTTGGAGTTATGACGAAGGACACAAGATACCTTAAGGGAGATCGTACGGATAGATGTACATTAATTAACTAGACCAAGTTGCCGTTCATAGCATTTTCTATAACCCAACCAACCTAAGCATACCGTCGAAGCTGAAGCAGACCAACAAATTCTTGGATTTGCATCTGTCATTGTTTTGTGCCATTAGCTATGTTACCAAGTTGGCGGAGCCGGAGAACCCTTCGTTCAGCTGCTTGCCCGCCTGACATGGCTGAAGCGTCTTATCGCGTCCAACATCAAGCGGCTTGTCCGCCAAGGCACGGGCTACCACAGGGCTTAGAGACTAACTTAGATAGCTGATGAATAGACCCAAGTAGCTTGTCTTGGGTTATTTCCGGTGTTTCTGGGCGTTAAAGCCTCACCTGCCAGCCGTGTCAGTCTAGCGCCTCCGTTCCTTCGGGCTTCTTGGCCGGCTTCTTTTGAGCCCTCAAGGTCGGAAGAAGCAGGGGATTACAAACACTGACTAGTCTTGCTTTGGTCAAGTTCCTACCAAGCATGTCTTAGGTTGCATCAGCCTCTTCGCCCTGCCATGCTGCCGAGTTCCTGGCTGAATTGAGGCTATCTTTAGTCAAATTCCTCGATGCCGGCACACCACGTGTCGACATGCCTGCAATATTCTTGGTTGATCTTTATCTAGTTTAGACATATCGTGCCATCTTCGTTTATCCCCAATTACCCCACCTCCTCTGATGATAAGGTTGCACTATTGTAACGCCCCAGGAGGCACGACTCCCCTCATCGACTCATTGAGTGTGCCGTTATAGCGTACATGTTATTTCCTTTTGTCCGGATCTTCGAAAGAGCTTCATTTCCCCTTTTGGAAAGATGCCATGACTGATTCCAGGAGTCTGGGAGGCTAAAGATGACGTCCTTGCAGACGAAAAGCGCTTCAGAAGTGTGCCAAGTCAATCACCAAAGCCAGGGCCAATTCGGCAGAGACCCTCAACTGGGGTTAACCAAACTGCAGTTGACCAAAAGCTTGCGTTACCAATAGCACTGGATTATCAATTGAATTTGTTTTGCGCTCAAGGCTTCTTGTCACAGACATTAAGCAAGGAAGATAACACAACGCTCCCCTATGACCCAAGGTATCCCGCTCGTTGAGGCCATAACCATGACTTCCAGTTCTGTTAAGCATCATAGGATTTAATCTTTCTCTCTGATAAGTACGTTATATATACACCAACTGGACTAACATATGCAGTTTAGGGTAATCTCGAATGTGTAGTTTGTCCTCGGTTTTGAAAACTCCAGGTGATGATAACCTCATTAACTGCCCTTGATGGCGAGATAGGTGGGGAAAAAAAGGTCGCGGTATCTATTCTGGATACTTGTATTTCAAGGAGTTTGATCTCGGTAGAGCTCTCGCCAAGCTACTGCTTCTCAGTCGGTTCAGTCATCGAGCAGTTGGCTTTGCTGGTGAAGCACTTCCAGCTCCGGCATCTGTAGCTCATCTGCCGTACGTCAGTCTGCTTAGTAGATGAGCAAGGGCAAAATACATCATCTGAGCTTCTTGCGAGCTTGATGAGCCGTTTATGTATTAATCCATCTCTAATACGGTTCTATGACACTTCACGACTTGTGAATCAAGGCGACTGTGACCTGCTTGGATTGAGCATCAGGGGTTCTAATGAGAGATGCCAAACATGTTCAAGTGTAGAATTGTGACCAAATTTAGCAGTTTTTTTCGTTCAAAGCTCCATATGATCCAATTCTCACCACAATGTCAACGTCTAGACCTCGCGATTTCTTCCACACAACCACTGGACATATACAGTCAGAGATGCACTGACTGATATTGATGCGCAATTCATTTGATTACCCTCTATTAGCTCATGCATATCTAAAACGCTCAACCATTTTATCTATTTTATAGCTTGGCGGCCTCAATGCGGCGGCCAGTCTCGTCAAAGTTGACCTTCTGGCCCGAGTTGAGAGACTCCTGAAGGGCACAGCCAATCCTGACGGCCTGCACGGCACCAGTAAGCTTGAATGGCAGCCTGTTGTTGTCGAGCACAGCGGCAGTGAACTCGTTAGCCTCGGTGACAAATGCATGCTCGAAGCGGCCGTAGTAGTCGCCGGGGATCTGTCGGCGGACACCAGCAGCCTCATGCAACTCGACCAGGTTGCCAATAGGGTTGGCGTTGATGGCAAGTTTGCCCTCGGTGCCAATGACCTCGGTCATATCGTGCTGACCAGCAGCCATCATGCGTGACGAGTAGAAGTAGGCGACCTTACCGCCCCAGAACTCAACAATGCCAACACCGTTATCGACATCCTTGTGCTTTCGTAGCTCGGGCTGCACAGCAGTTATACCAGTAGCAACGACACTCTTGACAATAGAGTCCTGGCCAAAGTACCACAGGGCAAGGTCGATGTCGTGGATGTTGCAGTCGACAAAGATGCCGCCGCTGAACTCAGCATATGCGACAAAGAAGCCAGACGGGTCGAGCTTATCGCAAGTCTGAGAGCGAAAGACAGAGGGACGGCCAATAGCGCCGCTGTCCGTTCGATCGAAAGCGTCTCGATAAGAGGCATCGAAGCGGCGAGAGAAGCCGCACATGACCTTGAGATGAGGCTTCTTGGCGGCAGCATCCACAACAGATTGGGACTGTGTAAGACATGGTCAGCTACAATTTGAGAATTGGAGGGAGCGGGGATAGGGAAACTGACGATCTCAACGCTGGTGCTAAGAGGCTTCTCGCACAGAACGTGCTTGTCGGCCTGAATAGCCTGGATGGCCTCCTCCGCGTGGGCGGTGGTGACGGTAGCGACAACGACAGCCTGGAGACCGGGGTGCTTTAGCATCTCGTTGTAGTCGGTGTAGACGGTGACGCCCTCGAGGTTAATACGAGCCCACTCGACTTCCTTCTGAACGGGAGTAAAGGCCGCGACGAGCTCAGCTCGGGGGGTGCGGTTGTGGAAGTTGAGGGCATGGCGGGCGCCCATACGGCCGAGACCAGCGACAGCAACCTGGAGCTTGGGAGCCATTGTGAAGGATGAGAACTGAGGTGTGTATAAGAGAGGGATTGGGTCGAAAAACGAGTGGTAGGCCCGGAGAAGTAACCTTTGTGGTGAAAACGTCGCTATGCTGGCTAAAGAGGATGGCTGAGTCTCAACAACTGCGCTTTCAACAACAAGACTGAAGAGTAGAGACTGCCCGAGATCTCATGTCGGGTGGATTCTCTCGACTTATACTTGGAGGGTCAGCAATTGGGAAGGGAGAGTGAAGCGCGAACTCGGAGCTCTCTCAAATCTGCTTCACTTACAGTTTAGACCCTATCCCCACGTTCACGTCCAAGCGGTGTCGCTACATGGCGGTAGCTTAGAACTTGCAGTCACAAGATCGACGGGTTTCGTGAACTCGGCGAAAATACCAACCAATGAGTAGATGATGAGTACGGCGTTAGTTGCTGTAAGTCGCAAGAAGCAGGATCACAGAGCTTACAAGATGCGATCATGGGTGGAGATGGTGGAGGAGGAGACAGAAGGGAGAGAATAGAAAACACCAGGAGAAGCAAGTTGTTACGATCAACTATCGGCGCCTCTTACTAGATCTAGACATGTACTTTGCTCGCCCGCATCTTGCCCTGGCCCCCCCACAGACCCTCCAACCCCGCCTCCGCATATATTCCCCCTCATGACTCGAAAAGAGGCTCACTGTAAGCCGAAACCAAATGGTGAATACTCAGGTCAAGGTGGAGGATGAACTTTTAGGGGGGAGTTTGTGTGAGGAGAGAAGCTGGAATACCTGGGGGTCTCTCATCATGGCAAGTCTTCCCGCCATCCTTGTCTAGACTCGATCTCCTCACGGTCTAGTCTAGTCTCGAAGCAGAACGAAGCCGTCATGATTGGTTCATTATTGGTTCAACTAGTCTGCTTGACCCCAGATGCCTCATCCAAGCCCTTCCCCAGACGGGCACTAATGGAAGATCTCCCCAGTCTCCATCCCCCAAACCCCCCATGGGGAACAGCCGGTGAAGATACCGAAGGTCTAAATCTATTTCTTGGGCTTCTAATTCGTCTATTCCCTTCTCTAAACTTTATCTAACCTCCCCGTAACTTGATCCCTCTCAAGCCACGATGCGGGGTTGCTGGCTCTGAGTTGCCTATCTTGATCCAAAGCAGTAATTACCCTTTTCGTCGCCTTTCCTTTTCCTTCATCTTCTCTCCCCATCACCACCATCGCCGCCTCCCTTCAGCATCTCTTGACTCTGTGTACGGGGATACGGCAATGACGATTGAGACCCTGGTTTCCTCATGAGCCATGCAGGAGACACAAGCACCAACAACGACGTCGGCCAGGCCGCTCAACCCCTGTATGGTAAGTGTACCACCCCCGAGAGAGGGACTAAACTATCGGTGGAATGTATGCTGATGGCTGCTTTTCTCCAAGGTTTGCAAGCAAAGGTAAGTCTCATTTTACTGACCAGGGCAATATCGCCCGTTATTTGTGACGCTGTATCATACCTTTTCAACGACATTGTGGACTGATTCTGTGCTATCTGGCTCTGCTAGACACCTCAAGTGTAAGCTTTTCAACTGAACTACTTTGTTTCTCCCACAATGTGTGGTTCTGGCAATTGAACGTTGCTGTCTACGATCGACTGTCTTTTCAGTTGCTGATGCCTTAGTGACACAGGCGATAACGACCGACCTTCTTGTGCAAACTGTCGAAAGAGCGACACTGAGTGTGTCCGCGGATATAGTGTAAGATTTCGGCATGGACTGAACCCCAGGTTTGTTGTTTCTCTCCTCAGCCTAAACAGCCCAGCTTCGCTGATACTAACAATCTCAAAGTATCAGGTCTGGCAAGACCTTCGAGGCAGCAAAGCGGGAGTACAACTTTTCCCAAGACCAGCCATGGGTCAAGACAACTCGGGTTTTGAGTTTTGTCGACGAAACTCCCGATATCATCAACATTCATGATTCAAGCACCGGCAACTTCGATAACCTAGACAACTTCAATATCGGCCCTGATGTGGAAACTATCAGCCACCACTCGTCGCCGCCGGCCCTCACTTTGCAGCGTCTTCGATCAGCAGAGTCTAGACCGCACTCAGAATCAGAGAGGCCCAACTTCGAAGCGTCTCCCCAGGCTCGAGATGGCGAACGACCGTCCAAGAAGCGAGCATTGAGTTCTTCCTCAGCTAAATTATGGAGAGGCACTCCTCGCTCAGATCACAGTGATGCGCAGTCACCTAGCCAGAGTTCTCAGCATGCCCGTGATTCAGGCCCCTTCACTAGATGTCAGGATTCACCAATCCTCGAATCCCCTCTTGTCGGCAACCTTGATCTGGCCGTCAGAAGCCCGCAAGTCGCTGTAGGACTTGATAGATCTTGCCAAGCGGAAATCGCAGCTCTTGAAGCACATGTCACTGAGGCAATCTCTGGAATCTATCTCGATACCCCAAGATGGCCATTAGAGGACCCTCAAGAAGCCATGCTATTTCACAACTTCATCCATGTCCTAGCACCTCTGTTCGACCTATGCGACACTGAGCGACATTTTGCCACAGTTGTTCCTCGTCGCGCCGTCGTTTGCCCACCTCTCATGAATGCCGTGCTCGCTGCTTCAGCCAAAAGATTATGCAGACTTAGCGGTTTTGACGGCTTGGTGGGCGATCGATATCATCAGAACTGCCTCGATGCCCTTATCCCTGCATTATCGAGTTCTGCTGCAATCATGGACGAGAATCTTCTCACTGCCATCGTCATCCTTCGTTACATGGAAGAGCTTGATGCTCCTCTTACATCCAACGACACGGCGGGGGAATCTCACCTTGTGGGTACCCGGGTCTTCGTTGCAGCTCAAGAGAAGGTTCTTGACTTTACAGGCCTTCGCCGTGCAGCGTTTTGGGTAGCCCTTCGACAAGAAATCCACATGGCTGTCACCCAAGCCCGTCCTGTTCATCCCGATTTTGCATTGGAGAATATTTCTCGTCTTGTGCAGAACGACGATACATGCTGTACCTTTGCAAATATTACCATCCTCCAATGCGCCGCCTGCCTCCGTTACTGCTATGGTTCGGAGGAGCAGAGTGTTGCTGCGTGGGAGAGACTGCAAGAAGCACAAGAGCGATGGTGGGCAGAAAGGCCATGGCATTTCTACCCCATGTACATCAACGAAGATGGGATTGATACCTTTCCCCAGGTCCTCTATCTCAACGATGCTGTCATAACCGGTGTGCTTCACTACCTCTTGATGCAGGTTTTGCTTGCAGCCCATAACCCCAAGATTCCAAAACTAGGCCCAGGGCAGGCCAAGGCAGTCAGGCTGATCAACGAGGAAATCAAGAAGACGGTCAAGATGGTTTGTGGGATTGCCGAGGTACAGTTTACGAGCTTCAAAATCATACCAAGAAGCACTCTGCTAACGTCTTGCTGGCACAGTCGAACCAACGAAACCCCACTCCATATGCGTACGTCCTTCCGTTATCTCCGTTCGGAAAAGATGAGATTCTGACCGTGTTGTTGGCAGATACGCGATTCTGGCGATCACGATGGCCGGTGATCGATTTGAGGACTACCACGAGCAAGAAGCTCTCTACCGCGTTTTACAAAAGACTGATGTGCAATTCGGTTGGCCAACTCGATCTGCGTAAGATTCTGCCACCTGGATCGAATAGACGGGGTTACTAACGCTTATTCAGACAAGAGTATTTGAAAGAAGCTTGGGGCTGGACAGAATCGCCCGAAAACCTAAATATCGGAATGCCAATCGCCGGGATGCTCAACAGTAGCATGCAGATTGTTCAATGACTTGATAAAAGGATGAGCCGTAAGGCAGCGTGCGGCTTTACAGTTTAATATTCATGATATGTGGGTGGTTGTAGTCCGGCGTTGGAAGTGGCACGGCTTGAGGCGCAACAGGTGTGACATGGATGTTGGTTGAGCATGATATTTGAGTGAATGAACATAATGAGATAGGTTTAGTCGTTTCGGTTCTACTTTGTAGGAATTGCCGACGTATCGGCTTACTCAAAATGTTGGTAGCAGTTCCCCTCGAATTCTAACCCCTATTTCGTGGGTTTAGCTAGCCGGCCAGGGCTGATGGACAACTAGCAACTATGAAATTTGTGATGAGAAAATGGTTGAGTATCAATCTCGGGGCCTCAATAGTCGACATTCAGGCCTTGGCAAAGAACAGTACTAAGAATCCACAGTCAAGGGACGAAAAGAAGACCACACTTCACGTTAAAGTTGGCGAGCTTGGCCACTTGTGCATGTGCAACAAATCAGGCCGATGCTAAGAGTCATCAAATCAAATTACGCTCAGCCATAAAGTAGTCCTGTGTTCATATCCTTGTACGCCAGTCTTGACCTAACTCTGCTTTTCATCCACTTCGTTCGTGTCTAGATCACGACGCCAAACCTTCAAAGGCATAGGCCCTGGCGAAAGATTCATCGCCTCCGTCCTCTCGGGCTCCCACTCCGGATAGGGCAGAGCCCACTCGTAGCGGTGCACGACACTAGCTAATAGGACGGTCTGCTCCAGGTAGCTAATGTTGCGGCCAATGCACCCTCGGGCTCCCGCACTGAAAGCGATAAAGTACGGCTGCAGGTCCTTTCCCTTGTCTCCGAGCCATCGCTCGGGGACGTAGGATTCAGGCTCGGGGAAGACTTGGGGTCCCGGTGAGTGATGTAGGCTGAGATGGATACTGTGGTATCGCCGGGGATGAAGTCTCCGAGGATGTTCCAGCCTTCGGGAGGTGTGCGGCGAGGAAGTCCAAAGGTAGTGGGAGGGGTGATGCGGAGGGACTCATCGAGACAGGCCCGTAGGTAAGGTAGATGCTTGACCTTGTCGTATGGGGCGACAACCTCGTCAGAATCCATCACCGAGTCTACCTCTTCGCGGAGCTTGGCTAAGCAGGATGGGTACTTCAACAACCAGTACATAACGTTATTCATGGCAATAGCCGTTGTGTCGGATCCGGCATTCATCATGATGGAAACCTCGGCGACGATCTCACCCCACTCGAGACCGGGAGGGTTTGCCTCGCTGTGCTCCATAAGGGCTTGGAAGAAATCGGGCAGCTTCTCACCCATTTTGTACCGCTCGAGACGCTTGGTGCACCGGTGATACACGATATCGTTCCAGCCTTCGTTGAGATTCCACCACTTGCGGAAGTCGGGCGAGATCCATTTCGAGAGGGAGACGTTGAAGTTGTACCAACTTCCCGTCCAGGCAAGGATAGACTGGGCGCGGGCGGTTGAATGGAGACACTCTCGATAGTTGACCTTGTGAATGGTCCCGTCCATTCTTTCGGCCGTGACAAGATCATGTCCCTGGTCAAGAAAGCCCAGACGTTCGCTAAGACCAATATCTGCGATCGCGTCGAGGGTAAAGAAGTTTGTAAAGGCGCGATAGTCGAAGTTGAGATCAGCCGGGTCAGGACGAATGAAGCCCTGCTTGAGAGGCAACGTGCAAGCGGCATCAGCAGCGCGGATGAAGCGCTCAGCCTTGTCGGCAACCTTGAACTCCCAGTTCTCGAGGTTCTTTAGGGCGTATGCCGCAGACAGGGCGCGGCGCTTGCGGGCGTGGTCTGCCTTGTCAACCACGTCGGCAAGGTGGAAGTGCGTACCGGCCAAGGTCTCGTAGAACTCTCCCTTGATGCATTTGGTGCCGTGTCCGTAGATATCCTTAACGGCTTGGTTGGAGCCGTATGAGAGAGAGTTGGGACCAGTGCGGATGACGGGGTGCTCCTTGTGCATCTCGTAGAGTGTTTTTGAGCGGAACCCTCGCGCTGCCTCTCGTACAAAGGGCAGATTTGAGATGCCCGCGAGCGGGTGGAAGTTGGGATACCGTCGAAGTCCCTTTGCATCGCGAAGATAGTCAAAGACAGGATAGATAACAAAGTAGCCGACCAACCAGACGGCTGTAATGACAACCAGGGCTTCTGCGTACATTATGGCAGTTTTGATCGTTGTGTTTGTGCTTGACCAAGACAGTCCATCCAGGCCATATGGCCTGGATTATATGTTAAGCTGTTGAGCATTTTCGATCAGCTATACGACGAGAGGATCTGGTGGCAGACAGAGGCAAGGCGAAAAGAACACCCACCTGCCATAAGTATCTTCAAGAAGAAGGAGCTGGTTTAGGAAAGTGAACAGAGCAGGTCGAGACTCTAAGAAGTCTTGTCTCATTCGGCCAGGCTCGGTAACTAATATCGACACCATCTCGGACACCAAAGCGACAAGCTAACTTGGGCTGAAGAACGGGCTAAGCAGGCTCTCGAACCTTTCAATCTCTTCCATCTTCCCCGCGATCCCCCACAAATCTACTGTAGATGTAAGTTGCACTACGTGAGTTGTGGGTTAGTTCACACGACGGCGTTTGCGTCCGGGGCTCCATCCGATGTCACTTCCTAATAAGGAAGTTTCCCTTTTGGGATCCCGTCAAGTGGCAACGTTGAAGCCCGGACAGGCCAAGCAGGCAAAAACCTCCGGCCTTGCTCACCCTCCTCCGGGGTTCCCACGTTGCAAATCAAGATACAGTAGAAGCCGTGATTTGTTCTCAGCCAACCAAGTTTAGATAGCCCATCTCATGATGAATGAACCCCGGACTTTTTCTCCATCTTGGGAGCCAGGCAGTTTCGCGGGGTATCGTCGCATTCATGACTAGGAGTAGAGGATATGAATATTAAAGCGGCCGGGACCTTGTTCTCAGGTCAATTCTCTCAAGCAGGATACTCAATCATGTCCAGCCTCTTTGCTACAGATGCCGTCGCCCGGCTGTCACAGCTGGGGCCACCCCAGTCCATTGCCGACGTTGCTGCATTGACCGCAGTGGGTGTTGCATCTGCAGCTTATTTTCTTCGCGGGATTGCTTGGGATAGGCCAGACCCGTACGATTATATCTGGTACGAGCGCATGGGCTCCAAAGATGGTGCTGCGTCAGGAGCCAAAGCGACTCGCGATATTGCGCAGAAACTGGACGAGACTGTAAGTCACCCTGGACCTGATGACGATTTTGACCTACGATGCTCACACGCATCAACAGGGCAAGGATCTTGTCATCTTCTGGGGATCTCAGTCAGGCACAGCAGAGATGTTGGCACACAGGCTATCGAAAGAGTGCCATCTCCGCTTCGGACTTCAGACTCTCTGTGCTGATCTGTGCGACTACGACCCGGAATCCATCGCAAACCTCCCCCAGAGCAAGCTTGCAATCTTCATCATCTCCACATACGGCGAGGGAGACCCTAGCGACAACACCGCTGCTTTCTGGGAGTGGCTCAACGAGCGCCCCTCCAACATTGAGCTGCCCAACCTCCGATACATGGCCTTTGGCCTGGGCAACAGCAGCTACAGATACTACAACCGTGTCATCGATGTCGTTGTCGAAGCCCTTGACAAGGCCGGCGCTCAACGGTTGATGCCCGTGGGCAGAGCCAACGATGCCCAGGGTGGTACAGAGGAAGACTTTCTCTCTTGGAAGGATGATCTCTACACCCACTTCCATGAGAAGCTTGGCTACGAGGAACGAGATATCCCCTACGAGCCCAGCATCAAGCTCATTGAGGACGATTCCCTTGACATAATGGATCTCAACCTTGGTGAACCCATCCAGAACCGAAGCGGCCCCGCAAAGATCGTCAAGCAGTACTCGGCCATCCGCCCGCTGACCGTGCAGGTATCCCACGAGCTCTACACATCCCCTGGCAGGAACTGTCTCCATATGGAGCTTGATCTCGCTGACCAGCCTGAGCTCCGCTACCAGACTGGTGACCACTTGGCTGTTTACCCCATCAACCCAGACCACGAGGTCCAGCTTCTCCTCACAGCCCTTGGTCTCGAACAGCGAGCCGAGATCCCGTTGCTTATTCAGGCATTAGAAGAGGGCGAGTCTATCAAGATCCCAAGCCCTACATCACTGCTGGCCATCTTCCGCCACTACCTCGAGGTTGCCGCTCCCGTTTCCCGCGAGACTGTTGGAGCACTGGCTCGCTTCGCCCCTTCGCCAGAAGTTGCTACTACGTTGACCACTCTCGGAAAGGACAAGAACGCATACGCTACTTATATCGCGAGTAACCATGTTACCATGGGCCGTCTACTGTCTCTAGTAGCTCCTGGAGCTGTCTGGAACGATTTGCCTTTGTCTTACGTTGTCGAGACCCTCCCTACCATCCAGCCCCGTTACTACTCCATCTCCTCCTCCAGCGCTGTCTCGGCCCGCAAGGTTGCCATCACTGTCGGCGTCGACAGCTCCCCGCTGCAAGCCGACTCGACCAAGGCTATTCGTGGTGTGACGACCAACTACCTTCACGCCCTTAGCAACGCGCTTAACGGCGATGATGCACAACTCGAGGTTGGCTCCGATGCCCCTACCTATGCCTTGTCGGGTCCTGGAGACGCCCTTAAGGGCAACAAGGTCTTTGGTTGCCTTCGTCGGTCAACATTCAAGCTTCCCACTCTCGGATCTACCCCTCTTATCATGATCGGTGCCGGTACCGGTATGGCGCCTTTCCGAGGCTTCATTCTTGAGCGCGCTCGTCTCAAGGCCGTTGGCAAGCCCATCGGCCGTATGATCCTCTTCTTTGGATGCCGCTCCCCTGACCAGGATTACCTCTACCGGGATGAGCTCGCCGAGATTGAGCAGCAGCTTGAGGGTTCCCTTGAGATTGTCCCTGCCTTCTCCCGAGCCGACGGCCATCCCAAGTCGTACGTTCAGGACAAGGTCAACGAGATGAAGAAGGATGTGTGCGAGCTGCTCAAGGGCGGCGCCAGCATGTACATCTGCGGCCGCGCTACCATGGCGAGAGAGGTGGGCAACGTGGTCGAGGAGTCGATGAAGCAGCAGAACAGCTGGAGTGATGGTGAGGCCCGGAGTTGGGCTGAGAAGGCCAAGAAGAGCAACAAGTGGCTTGAGGATGTTTGGGGTTAAGGTAGCATGCGTGATGGCGTAACAAGGTGTTTCTCTTGATGAGTTATGAAATGGGTATAAAGGAAGATCATGCAAGATGATTCCTGGGATATGGTAAAAAGCCGAAGGTATTAAGCGATGTATTGTATTAAAAGGGTTATAGAATCTCATAGATATTGAAGTCATAATGTCATTTAGCAAGCGATGCATTTCATGACACATAGTGTCAAGCGTGAACACGGTGGATGAGTAATGGTTCTGCAGCGTGAGGCGAGAGTCTTCCCTCGTCTGTTGCAACGTAGCTAACAGTAAATTAAGACCTTTCTCATCATTGCCTGTGCTACCCTAGTTGAGAGGCCCTGAAAGGCACACGATAAATATACACTGACCACTGGTTCTTCCGATATATCTATCGCTTTCTCTCTGGCCACGCATCAAAGAGGCCTTCGTGTATAGTCACATTACTAAACATCACTTCACCACTACCACTATGGAAGAAGCGAATTTCAGTCGAGTCGGCGTACCAGGAACTAACCAGTTAGCATGGATCGTGAGCAATGACGACTTCCATATGTGATGACTTACCGAGCCCAAGTACTCAACGCAAACCTATCGTTTGCATGGATCTCGACAACAGCATTGTCTACAACGATTGTGAGGTCCAGAGTCTCCATTCGCTCCTCCCCGTCGTCGGAGATATCAAAAAGACGCAGCCGACCCGCTTCGTTTCGAGAGTCAATGTCGCTGGTGGTGAGTGCCGCGGCACTGGTCTTGCTGCGGTCAACAATGATGGACTCGTTCGAGAACTGATAATACAGCGTTGTCGCCTCATTCTCGGAGGCCAGAATTTGAAACCCTGCCTTGAGGTCGGAGTCGCGAGCGGACTTTGGGAACGAGATGGAGGCCTTGAGAACGTAGAACTTGGTCTTGGGGTGTCGTTCAAAGGTGGTTGATCCAGACTCGCTGATCTTTCGACCTTTCTCAGTAAAAGGCTCTTCCTTGACAAGTTCTGCGAGCGTTTCGCGAGCAATGACCTGCTTCAGTGTGCTGAGTTCTACAACTCCCGACTCATTCTTAGCCACACGCCATGAAGCCTTCTCCCGTACGAGGTCGTTGTCAACCACGTTGCTGATCTTGCCAACGCTCAGCTCTCGAGGGAGCAAAAGTGAACCAGTCCAGTTCTGCTGCGCAGTCGGGAACTTCTTAAGCGTGCCGAAAAAGTCGCCCGTGAGCCAGACATATGTGATGAACCTGTCGGGCGCACCACTCTTGGACGACGCTTTCGATGACGAGGGCAGAACCTTGCCAGCAGCTGCATAGGCAGAATCACCCCAATCGAGCTTGCCTGCCATGGTCGGCGAAAACTTGACCTGGCCGTCTTTAAGAGAAACATTGCCGGCAGCCCAGAGCATTTCTCGAAAGTCTGATACCTCTGGCACAATGGGATCCAACGACCATTCACCACCAACAGTATGAAAGACTTCGCCTTCTGAATCGTATCCGTCTTCGTTCAGGCTGAAAACGTTGGCGACCTCGCTGTTGAAACCCCAACGTCCCGCCCAGAGACCGTCACCCCAGGTGGAATTCGCTTTCTCGTGCCACCACTGGCCCAGGTACTCCCAGTACTGGAACTCGGGGTCGTATTGGCGGTAGAGGAACACGCTTGGGCCCTTGCTTTGAACACCACCAGAGATAACATTGTACCATGTGCCCGGCTCACTCTCAAGCAGGGAATCAAGCCTAGAGTTCTGGAAAACATACGGATCGCGGAAGCCCGTCACATTGAGCGCAAATGGCGGCGACGGGATTGCCGGACCTTGCTTCAGCTTGGTGAAGTTGCGGCCGCCGTCCTTTGACACTGCAAGTGATTGCGTCTCGCTGCCTCGGGTGTAGTTAATGGTCCATTGGATAGGCAGGTAGGACACTGAGGTATAGAGAAGAGTCGGTTTGCCGTCGATGCCACTGGGGATAACAGAACCGTCAAAGACTGCAATTGGATCATTCGTGCCGCCCGCACGGATGAAGGGTGCCCCGTCCGGGTTGAGATCATGGTAAGTCACCAGATCGTCCGTCGTGGCCCCTGCGGCACCGAGGTGAAGCCAGCCAACATGAAAGAGTCCCGTCTTTGGGTCGGTATAATGCATACACGGGTCCCCTATCTGTCCGGTGGGAGGAAGGACGTGGGCTCGGGGCCTCCATGTCTCGAACAGACTGTAATTACCAAGCGTCGACAAGTTTGGTGGTGCGCGGTTGTAGTCGATCTTCTGGCCAGAAGGCTTTCCCCAGGCGAGGGAGCCAGCGGTTAGTAGAAGACTCAGTTTCATTGTCGAAATGAGAGCGGCGTATGAAGAAGATGAACAGGGAGTAACGAGCACCGAGAGAGCGATTGACGCTTTATATCTTCAATCTATGACGCCCCACGTACATCTGTCGTCAGGCAGCATGACAAGGAGAAGCGCTCTTGGGGGATAGCTCGAGCAGGGTAACATCGGCATCAGACCCTGAGCTTCTTTACGAGATTCTTCTCCATCGCCGGCGACACTGCGGAGGGACCGACACATGGGCAGTCTGAACCTTGACGCTAGGTCGACTTGCAATTAACGTTTGCCAAAGCCATCCAGAAATCCGGAGTTTGGTGGAGTTGTGTGGGGGAGATCGACACCTTTCCTACCCAAGACAACGGCATGGCCGTTGTGGTGTTGAGTTTGAAGTGACGTAGGTTATACTTGGCGGGTTGTGCCATGGTTGAAACGACTAACGAAAACGTATGATATGGAGGTTCTTCGTATAACGAACTCTGAGTACAACGTGAAGCCAATGTCTCCATAGCTCCTGAGGGATTGAAATCTCTACTGATTACCCAGCAATAGAAAGGTAAACGAATGGTTGTACTCCATAACATATCTACGGAGGCTACGGAGGTTTACTTAATCTCGAACTAAGGTCGCCTCGATTGAATTTGACGGTTGTTCCAAGGTTTCCATGGGCGGCGGGGCTACCTCAGTGTCGGACCGAGAAATAAAATAGGGCGACCGACTGCCCATCCATGAAGCCATTGATCTTGAAAACGGGGTGAATCAGCAAATTGTTTCTTTCAAGCTAATTGGCTTTTTCCAACTCGCCCGGGGATATGAACTATCCACAGGGTGTTGCCATACCTAATTACGCAATGAGAGCTGGGTACAGCCTGTATCGTCACCAAACCATGCCGTCGCTGGCCGAGGCCTGGGAACATCCGCCTAGTAATGAACGCCTCAACATGGACAATTATCTATATATCTATCATCCAACTACTGACGAGAGGTAAATTAGCATTGATATAATAAAAAAGTGGCGACAACATGTCATCAGTGGAAAGATGAGAGCCCTGGCTTAGATCTCTGTATACGCCAGGACTAAGATGTACCCGAAACCATCACAACATGGAGATTTAATCTGGAAACAAACCAGTTTGGTATCGGCTTTGTCGGGTTTAAACTGGAGTCAGCTTGAATCCGAAACCCCGGGATCTGGCATTAATCAGGATCGGGTACGTAATTGCAACATTCAACTTGAGGTGCATCCGCGATCGAGTCAGGCCAGAGGGGAGCTTCCTTTCCTGCATTTGCAGGATCGTATACCTAGTAAGCCTCCACTCTCATCTATATTGGTTGATCGCTTCTTAGTACAATTTCATTGCTTATTCGCAGTCAGGTAGAACGTAATTCTCGGAAACCCGCGTCCTACCCGGTACTCATACCAAGAGAAGACCCTGCTCAAATACTATCTTTCACCGCCGGGTAGTTGCTGAATTTCCTGGGTTGAGGACGCAAGCCCGCGTAGCCAAAAGTTACTATTGTTTGCTTGTTTGTCTAGACACGTTTGGTTCGATGCTGGACGGGCGCTGGGTTGCTTGTCTAGTGCGTAAGAAAAAAACACAGGAATCACAGGCGCCGAGCGGGTGAAGGAATAAACAGCCAGTACTCATAGTCTTACAATAAAGAGTAAGTATTTATTACAAGGTAAAATTAATCTCTTAGGTATCTAAGGTTGCCTGAAACCTAGGCTGAGTTTAGTGTATAATACCTAAGTATCTGCTGCTTAACCATAGTAACTAAACTAGAACAAATATATGTGAGCTATTCCCCCCTTTTTCGGTACCCTGGGGGTTGTCAATCCTGCGGTTGACTCGCAATCATAGGTAGTACTGTAGTACCTTCAGACCCACGAGCAAACCGAGTCAGTCTGTCCAGGCTGGTTTTCAAAGTTGTTAATCAACCTGAAATTTCATATGCCGTCATGGTCGAGGTTTTGCTTGGTCTCGAGGACCTGCTGCAGTGGCTGGGGCGGCAGTCGTAGACCGACCGACACCATGCTCTTTGCTTCTGGCAGCCAGAAAAAAGAAAACCCATCATGAGGCGCAAGACCTGCAACGGGTAGAAGTGAAGTTCGATTCTGCCAACATGGAGCCCGACCTTGCGAATCAGGGCCTTGGTCTAGAAAGCGGTCCGTTACATACTCGAGAGGGACAAGGATGGATAACAGCAGCGTAAACTCGCGGCTTGACGGGTTGACAGCCTGGCGCCCTGCCACCCGCCTCTGCCAGCTCTCATGTGGTCGTAAAAAAACGGCGAGGCGCAGCAAACGCAAGGAGGCAAGCAAATAGAGGGTTACAGCGCAACATTTTGACGTGGGGATCTACGCCATTCTCCAGACCGGTGAAAGAAGGCTGTCGGGACAATAGTAGTGTCTTGGGGGCCGATTCCAATTTGAGTGCGGTAAGCAAGGCTATGATAGGCGCGAGCAGTGGCTCTACCTTCGTATTGGGAAGTCTGTTTCTTTCGGACGCTCTGCGTGCTGGCTTTGGGTTTTCGTCAGGCATCCCTTGTCCTGCATGGCTGATCTGGCGCGCGTCGAGTGTGGATCGAAACGCTCTGATTCACGATGCTCTGCAACGCCTATGGTGAAATATGACGAAGCTTTTTGTCCGATGGCTCCTTGAAGCTCAATGTGGTGGAGGTTTGACGCACCGGTCAAGCCCAAGGCTGACAGCGTCTTTTGCTTGAAACTGATCCGAGCCGAAGCAGGCATGCAGGCATCTCAAGTGTAACTGCAGGGCAGTCTTTCATCGGTTCGGCTCGTCTCGTTCTGGCCATCCAATCTGTAACTTGCCGTAAACGTCCTGGCCTTGTTGTCACGCCCAAGAGACGAGGAAACGAGAGAAGAAGGCTATCTATCGTAGCAAGTAGTTGCTACGTAAAGTAGCTGCCCGCGATTTTAATTCCCGATCTCGCATATTCCAAGGCGACCAAGGATAGCGTGAGCATTTCGGTCTGTAGCACGCGCATGCATGCACGTACAAGATGTAGGAGACGATAACGATGTTAATATCCACCTGCTCACATACTCTAGCTGATAGTTGTAGATGGTGATATCTTGTTGTGTGCCGAGGAAGCCGAGTCAGACACACGGCTCAGACAACAACGCTTGCTGTGGAGCGGAACAAACATGGGCATCTGTTTTCAAAATAGCCTCTGCTTTCGTGTCTTGTCTGTACCGCACGCACAGGACTGGCAATCTGCCACATGCAGGGGCCCGACAAGCTTTTCAACCCCAAACCTAGCAGAGGCCCAGCATCCCGAGCAAGCGGAAGTAGTGGGTTCGGCAGTTATCTGGCTTGGGCTTCTTTGGGGCTGCGGGTCGATTTGGGGTTTCCCGACACGCTGGGACATTGGATGCACACAAGTCAACGTGCTTGTGAACTTAGATATGAGTTGTAGGGGATGTTGCTTGCCTGAAGGACGGGGCGTGAGGTCCACGTAACATGACAAACGTTGTTTGCCAGGGTGCTGGCATCTCGACCCCCGACTCATTGCTGGCATCGGCGGTTGAAGTGGCTGGCCAGGAGAACCAAGAAAAGGAAAGGAGAAAGAAAATCTGATGCCAGCGACCAGGAAAAAGTAATGAGGCCAGCGTCGGCGACATCAGGTTGTGCATACGGTGAACCGGGCCCGGCCTCAAGGGCCACAGCGGGAAGTCCTCCGTACATGACAGGCGCTGGAGAATCAAGGTCAGGCCTGCTAACAAATTCCGGAACATGCGTATCAATCGTCGAGGCGTCCGGGGTGTTGTTTGTTCCCATCTATCCAGGGTTTGATTATTAGTCGCAACGCGCGCTTAGGTATGTAGAAGCTAAGCCGGGCATCATCAAAACACGAGGACTGGTCCACCTGAACTACCGAGCATATAGTCCTCATGCGTACCCAAGGCCTGTCTGGCAGTCTGGGTCCGTTCAAAAGGCTGCAGCGCAGGATCCTAGTATCGAGAGAAGAGTTCTAAGGGGCGGCGGGCCTAGGCATCGATGAACTTAAAGACGCCACCTTGTTATCGATTTGGGAGATTGAGCAAGATGAGATTTCAAGCCCAGAGTTTGCTTTGTTGAAGCCGACTGTAGGGGAACACGCGGAGGCAAAGAGGGCCCGGGGCCATCTCATCAGCCTGCCTTGGCGCCTGGAAGGCTTAGCCTAAGGCACACAGGATCCACGATAGCGGGTGGTCGATGCGCTCGGCTTTCCCCCACACGCACAGATCCAGGCTCTTTGCCGGCATTGAAAATCCCACCTCAGCTTAGATGATCTTCTCGACTCCACATCAAAAAGAAAACAAGACAAGGACACCAAAAATTTGCGATTCCCCAATCCCAGCGAGGCTCCAAGAGAGGAGAGGGCAGCAGAAGAAGAAAAGAGAGCACGGAAACCAATCAGATGTCGAGAAACAGGGAGCCCCTTGCTAGTCTTTGCCTCTCTGTCGGTCTGCTTTATTACTGTATCTCTCCACTTCCCCTTGGTAACTACATATCATTTGTTGATGTTTCGGCTGCCATCTGCAACCCCTACAAGCCTAATCGGCTGCTGCTGCTGCTAGACCGATAGCTCGCTACTACTCCGGTCAGTCCTGAGCTGGCGTCGGCATCGCTTCAGTTGGTGCCTCATCGCTTCCTTGACGTGGCCATCGTCATCAAACCAGGGCTGCTAAGCCTCATCAGTCTCGACTGAACCTCGTCTCTCACCTCTCTTATCCAGCAGTCTCTGTGCCTGATCCTGTGCCTGCAGACATCTGCATCCAATGCTGGTGTGCGACATCATCCCGAGCACGACACCTCATCCTGCACATCATAATGCCTTGATCCCGCTACAATGGATCAACTGTAGTCCCCATCTTGGGTTGTCTTCTCTTTTCACCTTCACACAGACTCGAATGGGCTTCTCCCGATTCGTATTTGATATTGCGAATCCTCAATCTCCCACATCCTCCTCATTCCTCATCCCCATGCTGCTCTTTGCTTCTCTCCCTCTCCGGTGGTCAGCCTCACTTTGTTTTTTCTCTCTTCTCTCCTCAAATATGTACCGCCGCTCCTCATGGGCTGGATAACCCCCAACTTAGGGGAGCCCTGCATCCACCATCCAGCACCATCTCCCTCGCGTTGCTTTTTCGCATCTGATGGAGCTGGACCAGCGTGCCAGTGTCACCGGTCCTTTCCCAATCAAGCTTTTAGCTGCTCTATCGCTGCAAAGGCGCTTGGGCGCGCAAAGCCGTCATGATCTGGTACAGTATCCATAGCTATCTTATCCCCTTGCACGCTTGAACTCGGCAGAGAGCTCCACGGCCACGAGCAATATTCACAGACACCCTCCAAGATAACTCTTCGACGCACACCCCCGGTGATTTACCTTTCCTCTGCTAAGCCCGGGTCACTCAAACGCAGCTTCACAAAGGCTCGCCTGTCCTGGTCAAATCGAGTCTCGTCCCGTCCAATCCTTGTGCTACAAACACCAACAGCACATCGCCTTTCCCTACCCGCTCCCGTCCCCGTACCCGTTGCCACCTTACACTGACCGGCCCCGGCACGGCCCATCTTGAGGGCAAAGCATCTTGGCTCACGCCCGCCCTTCCGTCACTCTCACTCCCGAGTGGTGAGCTTAACCCGATGTGCCAGATCCCACCCTCTCCCCTCAAGGGGTAAGGAAAAAGCAACGTCAACTCTTTAGAGCCCCGTCTTCCAAGTTGCAGGGCTGCCCTCTGAACCAGTACCGACCTATGCACGTTGCTTCCGTAGTTTGCTTGCCAGCAAAAACTTCGTTCCTTCTTTGAGGTTTCGCTTGTCAAGCCTCCCACGTCTCCGTCGAGACTCTGGTTCATTGTACTTGTGGCTCACTTCTCCTGATTTTCTCCGACTTTTTCTTTTCTTTCTCTTATCCCTTTTCTTTCTCCTTCATTCCCTTCTTGTGAATCCTCAAGACTGATTGCCCACTCTGTTACTTGAATGCAGTCTGCCGTCAAGCACTTTCAAAGTTGAACCGTCCTGCAGCAGCTTCTTACAAACATTTCGGTGTATACGTGAAGCCCACATTATCGCCTCGCCCCCTTCCCGTTCAACGGCACCTAATCCTCTTCTGCCACATCATCTTCCCGGTATCCTGGGTCCGCCTTAATTGCTTGCTTTCGTCTTACCTTTGAGGCTCCCTTGGATATACTTACGCCCGGTTGGCTGTCAGACAGGCCGCCTCTGTCCAAAATCTCTGCTGTCGTTGTCATCTTATTCCACACCCCACACACCCAACGTCTCTCAAGGACCCTTGTTGCATACAAGCTCAACTCGACTGAATATATAAAACCGCCTTTCGCACTCAGCACGATCACCGAATTCATCCATCAGCTTCAGTTTTCGTTTCTGCAATAGCCAAGGTCCTTAGTTGCTCGTTACAAGGTCGTCGACACGCACACCACCACAATCCTCCTGTCACAAACCTGAAGACCTTAGCTTGGCAACTCGAGTTTTATCTCTTATTTTGGTGCATTTTCTATTCCATATTACAATGGAAGTCCAAGCCCTTAGCCCGAACGGTCCCTGGCAAGATCAACTGGATGGTATGAACCCCTGAGCCTAGCTCCCAAGCTATCTCACAAGCTCGTGCGAACTCAGCTAAACTCCCACTTTAGTTGTTTGCCGTGATGCTCAAATGCGACCCCCTGTTTTCCAGATTGTGTCGGATCGTCGAGGTAGGCTTACCCCAGAACAGCTAATAAAACGTTGCTCAGAATTTCTGACTGAGCCTTGTCTCTGCTTGTAGGTGGCCGAACTGCGTGGTCGAGTAGAGTTACCGTCCATGGGAAGACGCTCTCCGCCCGATACTGGTATGACGGCAAGAACCTCAACAACGCGAGAGAAGATGCCGCGGAGTGTGCGGTCAAATGGCTGACCGGATCGAATTCCAACTCTCCGACTCAGTCTTGGGGCTGGTAGGTCATGTTAATGTCCAGCATTGCTATGCTCAAGCCCGATGGCCGTGCAGTTTTCCGGGCTACAGCCCAGGGATAGACAAGAGCAGTTGTATCACCTTACTTACGGGGAGTTATTGTTTGGTGCTTTGAGCTTTGTGTGTTCGATTACGATGACTGGTTACTTTTCTTTTGCTTTGCAAGTTTTTGTCTGGAGTTTGTCACGGTCACGGAGCAGAGCGAGAGAAAAAGGTACGAGCGCCATGCACTAGGATGCGCTGTCTCCTGTTGCTGCCCACAGGTTATATTTGGTGGATATCGCTTGATATGTGAAAGACAGTGGGATGAAGTAGGGGTGTGTTTGGGATACGGGAGGATATGTGCAACATTTACCAATGGGCGGCATTTGCGTACTTCTTGTTAGGATAGCTAGCTGTTTGCGGAGTCTGAAATCGAGGTTCACCAAAAAGGGGGGTTTGAAGAACTGTTTGATTGGTCAAGTGCTGAGATATCAAACACTACATGAACATGACTTCCCTCATCTGGAAGAATATCAATGCTCGAATTGCTAACTGTCAGCATTAGGATAAGTTAGCCAACCTATACCAGCAGAAGGCCATGCCATTGAAGACTGATGTCGGGGCCGTGATTGCCGGTGCCTTTCACCAGCGTACAGACGGACACATTAAAAACAAGCCTCCAAAATTCAAGCACTATCAACAACTCATGACAAGGGCTTGGGCTACCCAAGAGGTAGTACGCATTGTTACTATAGAAGTATTCAGAGCTTGTTGAGCCCCCCACCCTCGGCGCAGCCACGGTCTATTCCCAAAGAAGTGAATCCAACTGACTCTACGGCGTAGTATTTGGTTGCAGTTAAGCTCGTTAGTTGGTGAGACTTCTAGACGCTATCCATTCAGCCTAGGGCTAGTTGAGTCTGGGGGAACATCGTGTGAAGAAAAAGCACCGATGCTGAGGTTAAGTAACACAAGGGCCAAAGGAGTGGGTGCATCAGCGAAGCTATAGAGGTCGATGACTCCATGTAAAGCGCAGGTAGCGAAACTACCTTAGTCTGAGATTCGTATTGCCTATTTCTTAACCGTAGATAGAGGACGCCAACAACCTTACGTCAATGAAATGCTAAGTTAATTAATAAGATAACCTGGAATCATCATACAAGTACTGTAAGCTGAAACAGGTGGTGATGCGCGTCTAAAACTTAAGAGTATAGCTGATCGCAACACAGAAAATGCTAAATGCCGTTTGTTAGAGTCACTGATCCATCTGTTCAACGTAAGTTACAATACTTTCCACAAAGATTAAACCACTGCTGTAGCAAGAGGGGATGTACGTCTGTGCTTGGGCAGATAGGTTGTTGTGGTGGTGACATGATGGGGGTTACATAAGCAGCGGCTTCCACCCGTACCCGGATTATTGCTAATCCGCCAAGCTCAGGTAACGGGCAATTTTGCATCGCGAATTTGCCCATTGAATAGACCACAAGAGTCACGAGGCTGTACAGAACTTGCTCCACGAACGTTGCTAGCAACGCGGAGCTCAGTCATGTCTCCAACATTAAGGATCTGGGGCTCATGTAGAGCTCTTG
Organism: Fusarium cicatricum; assembly: GCA_021730345.1. Classification (NCBI taxonomy): domain Eukaryota; kingdom Fungi; phylum Ascomycota; class Sordariomycetes; order Hypocreales; family Nectriaceae; genus Fusarium; species Fusarium cicatricum. The sequence continues at coordinate 10,874 of JAJODA010000729.1, read as the reverse complement.
TAGTTCGGTCAAGACCTGCCGTCCCTCGGCCCGGACCGTTCGTCAATTCTCTTCCTCGGAACCGATGGTACTCGAACGAGGGAAACGATCAAACCCCGAAAGCGATTGACAATGCCCGCAAAGCCGATGAGTCCCGATCTGAGCCTATCTCGAAACCCGCCGACGTTTCTGCCAACTCAATTGGGCAGGAAGAGGCCGAGGTAGGAATTGGTTCGAGAATGATGTTTCGGACTTGGCAACTAACAGCTGTTCGTCTCTAGGTAGCCCCTTCAACATCCGGCTCCGAGACCCTCGACGATGCCACCCTTGAGCAGCTATTCTATGGCGGACGTACGGTTTCAAGCTCAGGGGAGGGCGGCTTGACATCCGCGCAGGAGGATGTTCTCTATCGTGAGGGCACCATTCCTGCGGCTGAGGAGGCGGAAGCTCTTGTCGCGGCAGTAGAGAGTAATGAGTTGGCCATGGAGGACAATGCGGAAATCGAGAACCCTGGCCACAAGTTCGGTCTGCCCAAGCGACCGTGGCCGCAAGGCTTCAACCTGAAGAAGCGCTATCATCCTGTGCTCGAGCAGATTACTCGACTGCTGATGCGGGATGGAAAGCTTAGCGTTGCGCAGCGGGTAGGTTCAAGGACGAGAGCTGGTTGAGAGAAACGGCTAACCAGTGAGCTAGAATATGGCCATTGTGATGAACTACCTCCGAACCGCACCGCCTCCGATCTACAGCCCGAAATTCCCCCTTCTGCCTGGCACTCCCCCGGCTTCTCACCTCCCTCTCAACCCGATCCTCTACATTACTGTAGCTGTCGACTCCGTGGCTCCTCTGCTGAAGATCCGCAACGTGTCGGGAGCTGGCGGTGGTGGCCGATCGCTGGAGCTTCCCGTTCCCCTGGCCGTGCGACAGCGACGACGAGTTGCCTTCCAGTGGATTCTGGACGTTATCAACAAGAAGCCCTCCAAGGGCAGTGGACGCAAGCAATTCCCTAACCGGATAGCTGAGGAGATTATCGCCGTCGTGGAGGGACGGTCGAGCGTGTGGGATAAGCGGAAGCAGGTGCACAAGCTGGGTACGTCGGCCCGAGCCAACGTTGGATCCAACAAGCTCAAGAGCAAGAAGAAGAAGTAAACTTAGACGAGTCGGGATTGGAGCACCCGCCGCATTGCAGGTTGTACAGTATATGTGCCAAATATGTAACTATATCCAGCCTTTTATACAAGGACGTATTTGATATTTGCGCTCGGCTACGCAACGTGACGGAAATGAACATGCTAGTTAGATACGATGCTCTCAAGCAACTCGGCTTAAGCGCAAATTGGTTCTTACTTAGTCAGGTTGTAATGGTCAAGCTCGGCAGGGCGCTGATACCGCCGCAGTGGTTCTCCGCCCTCGGTAAGTTACTATTTATCCCGGAGAGAACTTGACTTTTCCGAGCCGGGTTTCAGGGGCGCTCTATGCGTAAAAGAAAGGATGCGTTCATGCAAGTTGGCGCTGTCGTGTTGGGCGCCAGCGGAATCGGAGGACATCGGGGGAAGCCAAAGTTGCTTCCGAGGTTGCGGTTGCGGACGAGGCGTCTGACTCATGACGATAAAGGCAGGTCTTTTCTTTTTGGAGATGTTGTGTGGGGTGATTGCAAGGCTTGTGATGGATAAAATAACATATGCTCTGATTATTGCAGTTTTAGAACTGCTCATGTAGATTTCACCGAGGTGGGGGCTTGGGCGTTGATACTACCTTGCCTAGTGCAGTCAGTAATTATTGTGATGATACACTTGGATCTACAGGTACGGCGCAAGGTACCAGGCAGACAACAAGTGAATTCTCCAGAGATTTCAAATCCATGCTAAAAAGCCCTAGACGAAGGGATATCAGATCGAACACAGACAAAGGCCATTGTCCAATGACGGACCAATAAACCAGAGGCGGCGAGCTGATGCTTCACATGACGACACAACCACTCGATGGCTCGGACCAGGGCTGAGTTGACTAGCTAGGTATGGAACCTGCGGTGACCAACATATCCAACGATTCTACTTGAGACTTTATTTAATACTCGATTTAGAAGGAAAACCGTGTCGGTAGGAATAAGACTCAGTATCAAGAAGAATATTTACGGGTTTTGAGATTATCAGAATTCAACTCGTGCTGTAAAGTGTTTAAAAGCTAAAAGTCTAGTGCCCAACTCTGCGAGCTGGCATCAACGTCAAAGCCCTGTAGGTGCCATCATCAAGCAGAATTGCCCCTCCTTCCCCACTGCTGCTCTCCGCTCGCAGGCTCGGTAACCACCCATACCCTGTCCTTCCTTCCTCTGTGGGCGATTGGGCACCAGCCTTCTAAGGTAGCTAAAGTGAGGTGTGCTAAGGTAAGTTACGCTTGTGTCGCTCTTGCCTCAACCCGTTTTCGACTGCTCTCCATTCTTTCCCCAGAACCTGGATCCCTCCACATCAACTGACTCTTCTCCTCTCCCCTCCCAGGTCTCCTCCTCTTTACCTCTTTCTTCTTCTGTTACACAAGTCACAACGATACTCTCCTGTACCACCGCCACGTCGCCCGGTTCCTTCCTCTCTCCAACTTCCTCTTTCGTCGCGACGCTGCTGGAGCCAAGAAGTCCTGCGCCACCACCGGACTGCTTCACCGAGTTCCTCTGACGTACTGCTCCGAAACCGACACACGATATCCACAACCGAATCACTGTTAGCACTGTTATTTAAACTCTCATTTGAACAACTCAAGGCTACGCGACTCGGCCGTGTTTTTTCTTTCATCTTTTCTACTGAGCTCGTACAATGCTCTCTTAGCCTAAACTGGCATCTCAGCGTTTCGTCTACAGCTTCTCTTGCTGAATTGTCTCGGCGTGTGCGCATACTCGATACTTCTCGGTTCAGCTTGTCACAGGCTTGTGGCTCTTGACCGATTGATATTGCGATACGGATCTTCTCGTTTACGTCCTACAAAGTACACACTCAACGCACTACCACATCTTCTTGATCACAGAAGCAATTCGACCGCACCACCGCCATCATGTCGCGGAATCAACAACCCATGAGCATAGAGGCCATGCTCGACATGGAACGACAGGAAGTCCTCGCCTTGCTCGAAAACCGACCTCGGCCCCAGCCTTCTTCCAAAGAGCAAATGCGGTCCGCTTCGCCTTATACTACCCCACGGTCGCCCGTTCGAAGCATGCTAGACTTCGACGACCAGCCAGGACCAAGTTCCCCTCGCCAAGCGCCCGTACGCAGCATGCTCGACACCAGCTCTCCGCCTCCACCTAAAGTACGAAGCATGCTAGACACGGACACATTTTCAGCCGGCCCCTCGAAGCTTCCGGGCACCAGCACCACCCCGAGCTCACCTGTCGCTACCAAAGCCTCTCTAGCGCCAGGCATTGCCGGACACACACGCAGCTTCTCTGATGCATCGTCAAACCCTGTCGATTTTGGGCCTCGGGCATCAGGGCGCAATGATCCTACATCCGGTTATCAGTTCTCCGATATTGTTACACACAACTCTGGCCAGCAACTCCCCAAGAGAAATACCCAGGGTGGAAAGGGTGGAAAGAGACAATCCGCGGGCTCTCTCGGGGGTTCTTTAAGTGAGGCCCTTCGGGGGGCTGACCTCAGCGGTTTGCAGATCCCAGGCATCCCAGGCGACCGCAGCCAAAGGCGATCCGTGGGAGGCAATTCAGGGGGCAACAAATCCAAGTCTCCCCATAACCGCCTAAGCTCTAGGTCAAAGTCGCCGGGTGGTTTCACGCAGTTGCTAAACCCTGGCACTGCCATGCTCGATGATGGCCGGGTCGTGGATATCAGCAACGCTTATCGCCGGCTGTCTGATGCTAATCTGGCATTCTCTGGCAGCAGCCTGTCTCAGCTGCCAAAGCGCAAGCAGGACGATGGCCAGAGCGGAAGAATGATGAGGGACTACATGAGTCCTGATGGCGAACATCTTGAATCTAGTGAAGACGACGAGATTTTCTCATCTGATGACGAGGATCGAGGTCGTAAGAAGGCCCCACGGCCGTTGAATCCTGATGCCAAGGGTGGGACCGCGGACGGGACCACCAAAGAAGGCCGAAAAAGCTTGAGCCTCCTCGCCGCGGCCGAGGAAGAGAGTACGTCTACCACTCCATGTCTTGCTGCTGCGATACTAACCTTGTGATTAGGGACTCAAATTGCATCGCAGCAACCGAAATACGTGTATCGCTCTCTGTTATCGGAGCCGGAAATCAAGGTCACGAACCCTTCAGGCGACAACGTGAAAGCCAGCAAAGCGTCTGTGCACCCTAATACGGCCTATGATCAAGGCTCCGCGGCCGCTTCCATGGTCGATTCTGACGAAGAGGCGGATATGGATGACATCAAGAGAGCCCAAAACCTCTCCTTTTCGATGTCAAATATCATCTCTACCCCGGAATGCCATCGGGCCATTCGTATGATCTACCGTGGGGAATACAGCAAGATTGCCCAGCAGGCCGAGGAAGAAAATCACCGACTAAGGAGATACATGGTTGCTACGGATATGAGCGATGAGTCGACTCACGCACTTGAGTGGGCCATTGGCACAGTATTGCGCGACGGTGATACACTGATGGCCATTTACTGTGTAGATGAGGAGGCTGGTATTGGCTTGAGCGATGGTAACTCGATACCAGATGACCCAAAGGCAATGAGGGAGCAGGCCGCTGCTATCAACACGGTCGCCAACTCCAGGACTACGCCGCCCCCAATGACTGCAGTGCCGGAATTTGTGCGAGCGTCTATGCGAGGAGACTCGAAGAATAGCACACCAAACACCTCTCCTGCGCCGTCAAACCGAGGAGAGCGCGGTAAGATGGAGGAAGAGCGCCGCCGGGCCGTCAAGGGTATCACCGATCGAGTTCTTCGCCTGCTGCGCAAGACCAATCTCCAGGTGAGGGTGCTTGTGGAAGTGTTGCATTGCAAGAACCCCAAGCATCTTGTGACCGAGGTCATTGACCTTCTCAACCCTACTTTGGTCGTCATTGGAAGCCGAGGCAGGAGTGCGCTGAAGGGGTAAGTTCAAACTCATATGAACAAGATGAATACGCGTGACTAACGATCGGCAGTGTCATCCTGGGATCATTCTCTAACTATCTGGTGACTAAGAGCTCAGTCCCCGTGATGGTGGCTAGGAAACGTCTACGGAAGCAGGGCAAGTACAGAAGCGTGAAGCAAGTCAACAACCTCAGCAACCCTACTGCCCGCAGTTTAGCGAATGCAAAGATTGATTAAGGGAGTGGAGAGCGGGTAGCGGGGAGCGACTCAGAGGTTGACGACGATTTGCGCTTTGATTTGTGCCAGAACGGCGGGCCAGTGGGTGTGGAGTTGGGTTTGATGGTGAAGAAGAGACATGACGAATGGGTGTCATGAGGGTTGTATCCTTTTTTTACATTGTGCAAGCGGCGCAGAATTCTACCCTGGGAAAGGGACATCTGTTAAGACGAAGGAAGGTTGGGCGGGCTTGGCTGGAGAGCAGATAGGGCTACATTGGGTAGAGATCACTCATTTGGAATCATGGGATGGAGTCGTATTCTTTGAGGGCTACCCAGGTGTAACTTTGACTTCATCGTTCGATAGCGCCCAGGATCCTTTTATTTTATTTATTTTAAACATAGCCATGGTGGCTTGATCGATGTTCTGTCACTGCTATCACTGCATAAGATGGCTGGAATCGCCTGTCTCAGGTTGCATCACGTGCATTGGCTAATCGACGCACGTTTACCTACTTTATTCCGACAACCGTCGAGTGCAACTGACTCGAGACATGCACTTGTGGTTTCCAGGCTTTGTACTCTCTTTTCAATCGTAAAAACTGAATTGATGGCTCTGTATCAAATGCCTCGGCTGATCAGTTCCTTAAAGTGCTGAGCGAGTTTTGCCACGGGGGTGCCCGCACATTTCATTGGTCTCCAACCCTATTCAGCCCAGCCTGACTCGCTTGCGGCTTTGACCTCGCCTCGCCTGGACCACCGCGAGGCTGAAACCGTCACCATGAAACCGCTCCCTCTCGACGACGGCATCTCCTGGACCTCATGCGATTGATACTTTCGTCATTTCCGAGTCGCCAGCATGAGACTCCTCAATACCACGACGTTGCAGCTTGAGAGTCTGGGGGACAGCCCTAAAAAGTACGCCATCCTGTCGCATACGTGGGGTACCGATGAGGTCCTGTTTGACGACATCCAGAGCCCGGCGCGGATGCACGAGATTCGGCAGAGCAATGGGTCAGGGTACAGAAAGATCTCGGAGGCGTGCGAAAAGGCGTCGAGTCGCGGGTTCGACTACATCTGGATTGACACGTGTTGCATCGATAAGTCCAGTAGCGCGGAGCTCTCCGAGGCCATCAACTCCATGTTTCGGTGGTACAGCAAATCCAGCGCATGCTACGCCTACCTCTCTGATGTGTGTGGCCACCCGATGGGAGTGGTCGCAGGCCTCAAGCAAAGCCGCTGGTTCACGCGCGGCTGGACACTTCAGGAGCTGCTGGCGCCAGATGAGGTTGAATTCTTTGACCACCACTGGTCACCTCTCGGCGAGCGACACGTTCTAGCCTCAGCGATCAGTGAGATTACAGGTATCGATGAGGCTTTTCTATTACAGCCGGATTCGAAGAAGGATCGCAAGATATCGACATTACTGCAGCGGGAAAACGTGGCCACACGCATGGGTTGGATGGCCCACAGACAGACGACCAGACTAGAAGACGTGGCGTACTGCTTGATGGGTATTTTTGACATAAACATGCCGCTCCTCTATGGGGAGGGTACCAAGGCCTTTCTCCGACTACAAGAAGAAATCCTCAAAAAGTCACAAGACCAGTCGATCCTCGTGTGGCGATGGCCCTTGTCCCAGAAGCCGACCGAGACGTTGCACCGGATGCACTACCTGGCTGACAGCCCAGCCAACTTCAACCTACGCACGTACGCAGGACAGGAAGATCCGGGACATTTCGGAATCAGACTAACAGACCAAGGGCTGGTCCTGCGCACGTGGAAGTGCTCGTGCAAGCTGACGCGCTGGAACTCGACCAAGACGGAGCTCAAGGACGTCGGGAAGCGATGGCTGGCCGTGCTCGACTGCAGCTTATCGCCAGATACTCTGTCGAGGCCCGCAATCGTACTCCGTGAGAGCCCGTCGGCAGAAAACGTTTACAGGCGAGATCCTATGAGCGTGATTATGGTGATAGAGCATGACCGCCAGAAATCAGGATACCTGGATTCGGGAGGAGAGCAAAACTGTAGGCACCTACTCCTTGACCCCGGCCTGCCTTATGAGCGCAAGACTGACCTGTGCCGCGTTCTTAGCAATACATTCCATCGAATATAAGCCTGGCGACTTTAAGATGGAAACGATTCTTCTCGAGTCTGAGTCAGCAGAGCCGGAGCTTCGTCTTCGTGGAAGCTTCCCATTCAGAGTTACCATGTCCCTCAAAGACCGCGAGCTCAAGCAGCGGGCAGCATACACGGGGTCGCAACGATATGTCGTCTCGGGCTCTCTGGCAGAGGAACCGACGCAGAATCCCATCTACGGCGTGCTGTTCCTTGGCGATGGGGACGGCACCGAGACAGAGCTCGTGGTGTGGTGGGGTCTAATAGAGAAGGGGACGGCCATGTACAACATCCACAACCGGCCCAATGCGCCACGACTCTGGAACAACAGCATCCCCGTGTGTTTCATCCAGTCGTGGACCAACCTGACGGGGTCGGACACGTTCGACGCAGGGCTGGCCGAGTCGCTAGCAGTCAATATGCTGTGCGAGGAGTTCCCGCTGCCGTGGGCCGAGACGGAGCGGCCGTCGGTGGTGGAGGTGGAGGACGGGCTGGACCTGCAGAACAAGCTGGGCTCGAGCAAGCCCATGGCGACGGAGACGGTGGTGGAGCTGTTCACGCAGTGCGCACAGCCGTCGATCGAGTGCATCGGGTGGGGGATGCGGTTAAAGGCGACGATGCGGCGGGTCGAGTTCCTGGGCAGGCTGTGCTGCGAGCTGGAGATTGAGGAGAAGAATCCAAACGTCGAGGTGTTGTGATGCTGGCATTACACGGAGTTGGGGGTGTATATTGAATCATTGTGTTGGTATTTTGTCGTCTGGGGGGGACATTATGTTTCTCTGGAGGCCTCGATGTCATTGTTTCAACAGCCTTGGAAAGCTGAGATGTAGCGGTATACAGTTGTAGCGAAATAAAAAAGAGATTTGGACAGAGTGGGAAAAAAAAGAATGAGATTTCATGAGTTGACCCTTGTAGTCTTATCAGGATCAATGCTAGTCATGTAAGTAAGAGTTCGGTTTGAGATAGACGAAGCTTGGTCTTGGTCATGGTCTTTGATGCTGGCGGAGCGAGCCGGCTCGAGCTCCGGTAAGGCCCCCACCTGTTAACGGAGGGCGAGCAGCCAGCCAATCCCAAGAGAGCCCCACCGGGGGATTCAGAAGCAACGCCAGCGTATCAACAGCACTCGAGGAAGAATGCAAAAACAAACAATAACGCGAAGGCACGCGCGCGAGAGACGCTTCATCTTTTCCTTGTAACAGGCTTGGCGCGTTTAGGCAGTCCCGTGACCAGAGGTCATGTGTTTTTTTCTAAACTCCAGAGCAATCGCAACCCCTGTCTCATCAACCCCCACTACGAAACAGTAAACAACAAAAAGCCCTTATTCTCGCGTGCTCCAAAACGCGTAAAGTGGCAGCGAATGCCGTGGTGCCTCTCCGCAGCCGGACTAGCGCGGGGTCGTCGAAACGGTCTGTTTCTGCAGGGTTGGCGGGGTATGATTGGCCGTGATGCGTTGTCTCTCAAGAGGGAGAGAGGGTGTCAACAGAGGATCCCAACCTCTTGATTTCGACCAGAGGGAGAGAGAGGCCCTGAGTGCTAAGGTATCGGCTGTTTACTAAGATACCTGGACCAGTCGGTAGTCGGTGATGGAAAGACAGCTCTATGTTTCATCTTCTTCTCTCCTCTTTCCCTTGTTGAACCTTTTCTCCCTTTTCTTTTTGTAACTTTGTACATCTTACACCGACCGGCCTTTTTATCCTCAATTTGTATGGGATCGAGGTTCATGCAGCCAGACATCATCCTTGCATAGTTGCGAACCTTGATGCAGAGTCTTTATTTGTTCTCTTTCATCTATACTCTACTACTCTATCTACATCTACATCAGACTACCAAGACAAGAGACGCTTCTCCTCTGGAGCAGACGTCGTCGGCTCCATGAATTCATTCTTGACGGTGAACAACAACGTCTCTCTGGTCAGCATCACCATCGCTCCCAGCACCTACTTTATCACCCTCGCCCTCTTGGTCGTCTTTGCTGTCATCTACATTCCCCGTCTTGTCGCCCTCAGATTCCCAAACCTCGGCATACCCTTGCCCTCACTATCGTCGCTTGTACGCCCTTTGTTTGCAGACTCAGCAGATACTCTTGCACCAGCTCGAACCGAAAAGGCTCTTCCGGAACCACCGTTTGCTGCGACGAGCCAGCTCGTGTTTGAAGACCAGCAGCAGCTCGTCATCTCTGGACAGGACATTGTTCTCGCCCAGCGCCGTCATCGTCACCAGCAGCAGCAGCAACTACTTCAGCAGCAACATCTCCTGCTTCAGAAGCAGCAGCAGCTCGAGCTTCAAGAGATAGAGCACCACCCTCGTCGCGAGTCTCGCCACTCGCCTCAGACACCCACACACAAGCACCACCGCAATGACAGATCCCCTCGACGGTCTCGACGCATCCCTACGGGACTTCGATCTCCCGGCAAGCCCAACGTCGCTCCGCCACTCAGCCCTTCGCAGCGAGGCGGCCATGACGGAAGAGGATCTCGAGGACTCGGAGGCCGCTTCCGTCGGTGGATACTCTCCGCCGGCGTGGCGGAGACTCGGCAACGGCGACCGGAGCAGCGGCTTCTGGCGGAGCCCTCATGACTTTGTCGGCGCGGGATTGCGCCATGGCCTGAGTGCCCTGAAGGAGAGCTCGCCAGAGCTGGATGATGAGAGCGAGGATGAGATTGTTCTCGAGAGGGCCATCAGGACGAGGCTGCCAAAGGGGAGTCAGAGCCCGGACAAGGGGAGGAGCGTGAGTCCGGATAGACTCGAGGATAGGACCATTCGGGTCAATGACAGGGCGGCTCCGATGAGGGAATTGAATCTACACGAGTCACCTCCAGACAACTGTAAGTGAGACGAGCATACCATGAACTCTTCCCCTTATCTCTCGACACTCACACAAAACCCAGATATCCGCTTCGCGGTCCGCGCCCAAGTCCAACAACGCACCGAACCCATCGAGGCCGCCATTAACTTCATCCGCAACCACTACACAACCCTCACACGCACCTGGTCCTCCACATTCACCACTCTCCTCGTCGCCTTCTTCTCCCTCTCCCTCTTCAAGTCCCTACTTCAGCCCGCAGCGCCCCGTCCTGCCGGCGACCTCGTCAAGGTGGCGGGCCTCGCGCGCTCGTTCGAGCCCCTCATCTACTATTCAGAACACGCCGTCGCTCAGGTGCACGATCTGCAGGCCACGAGCGTCGCCGTCTGGGACCTCGGCGAGAGTGTGCGCACTAGCGACATGGGTGATGCGCCCAGCATCGTGGCGGATCTGGATCAGCTCAGCGAAACAATGAAGACGTTGGCGATAGAAATGACAAAGTTCTTTGCCAGGGTCGACGGCGATATTGACGGGTAAGTCTTAAGATGTGTGTGATAGTCTTGGCAACACTAGAATCTCACACCTTGTCAGCATCCTCAACGTCATGGACTGGGCAAGAATGCACCTCAACCGCCTCAACTCCCTCCCCTCCCCCTCCACGCTCTCCTCCGCCTACGACAACATCCACAACCCCCTCTCGCAGGCGCGCGTCCTCGAGGACGCCGC
>JAJODA010000728.1:0-51612 GCA_021730345.1 Fusarium cicatricum | reverse complement strand
ATTATATTTTTAAATAAGTCTTTATTATAGTAAGTATATAAGAAGCTTATAATTAGGTTACTTTATAAGTATTAGGTTATAATACTTAAATTAGGAAGAAAACTATATTCTTTATTATTATAGAAGCACCTTGCCTTTAAGAGGCATATGCATTATATATCGAATGATGATAGCTTGCGGTATCGTGGGGCTCGTGAACTCAATTGTCCACGAGATGGCGTAAGGCCAAGCCAAGAGGGCTTCCCTAATCATGGTCGAACTTTGAATTCGAAAAGCTGTTTGTTAAGCTTATCTTCTCAAATTCTCCCATCTGGTATGTCGGTGACTGGTTGAAGAAGATTGGCTTCGGGGTCCGCTAGTCAGGGGTTTCTTGGGTTCCTTGAGCCTCAGCGTCCGGTTTATTGCTTTATTCACAGAAAGCCTCATATACAAGGCGCAGTATCCCAAACAATAATTCGATGTCGGCTAAATATCAAAGCTGTTACAGAGCTGGTATTGGCAGGCATAACTTCGATAGTGACCTACTTGGACCGGGCACAGGTTAGAGATTATCAGGTTTATTAAATATAAGCATTCACAATGCCACTCCATGGCAGCTTGATATGATACATATGCAAGAGAGAGCCGATCAAGAGAGCATAAAGATGGAAATGATCTATAAATGAAGTAAATGTACATGGATAACGGGAGTTCATACTCGCTTCAGGGGCTACTCGATCGTGTCTCGTGAGTAGTTAGTGCCATTCACCCATTTGTGGTTGAGGTTGGACAGTGGAAGCAGACGAAAATGGCCGACATAGTTCGCAAATATAAGTATGATAGTTGTCGTGCCATATTGATACATTCACTCTCAATCCAATGCTTAGGACTTGGACAAGTTATTTGCTATATAAGAAAACCACCCATTCATTCCAAAGTAAAGTACAATACATGGAACCCTGCCCATCAGGACAGTGAGATATCACGCGCATCCCACCCTTCTTTCTTCGATGCGCAACACAAAGTTTATAGCAATGCTTGAGAATCTTTACAGCATAAACACGTCGTACTTCTCCCTGTCCCTCAGGCTATGCCATGAGACCTCGGATGGCTCGTCACTTTCCGCACGCCTCGACCAAATAGCGCCAATACGTTTAAGCACCGTCTCCAGATTTCTGAACCCGAGATCACGCTTCGCCTTGAACCAGGCAGTCATTCGGAGCTGCAGGTTGAAAGTGGAGGCTTCCGAGGCCAGGATCAAGGCTGGCCACATGACTATACATCCGGCCGACGTGGTCAAGGTCTCAATCGCTTCTAGCTCTTGCACTCCCGCCTCGACTAGGTCATGGACAGATTCTAGAGGAAGACGCCGTATGGTACGCTGGAAGAAGGCAAGGCTCGCGTAGTAAAAGGCCATGGCAGCGTGATGTGCCGCCCTTTCACGACAGCCCAGCGATACTTTGTCAGGATCTGGCGTGGGTGGAAAGCTGAGGAGCAGACGCAGCTCAAATTCATCCAGCTCCTGCTCGCTAGGGCGTTGTCCTGAAGCCAAAGTTCGGTTCATCTCGGAGAGGTTGCGGAAGAACTGAACAGAGCCTCCTGACAGCTCATGCACGGTTTCGGGGAGATTAGGGGTGTCGAGGCAGGCCAGCATGTCATCTGGAATGTCCCACTCGCACATGATAGCCAGGTAGATCAAATTGCGGGGGAATGCAGCCTCGTTGATGGTAGTAGGGTCGCGAGCATGTAGATGGCCAAGATAGGCGATCCCTTCGGCCAAGTAGGAGCGCCATCGTCGCGGTGTACCAGAGACGGCATCTATCAAGAGACATGTCATGATAGCGAGTCCTATCGAGAGACTCCCTGCATGGTCGTGCTGGCTCAGATTATGACGTAGGTGAGTGAGCGCAAGCTGCTCGTGCTTCAGTCCGAGGACTCGGTTGTGTTCAGTGTGTCCTCCGGTGAGCTCACAGAGGTTGTAAGCTGAAGATGCGCAGATGGCGTGAAAGAGGGTTATCTCAACATTGGACTCTTTCGAGTTGGACATGATGCCGGCATAGGCCAGGGGTAGTATAAGTGATCGGCACTTGTTGTCCGGCCCATCCGTCAATGTCAGTTTCCCACTGAGGTAGGTCAACCAGTGATGCACCAGTCGTTTTTGATGGGTCGGCATTGGAAGAAGATCCAAGTGTCGTGTCGGCGCAAGACTGATTGGATCCTCCTCAGAAGGTAAAAACACTTGATCTAGTTCTGTTGTGAAACTATCGGGGCTTGTGTTGTTTTTATCCAGCGTTTGCCTCTCGTCGGCGGGTGCTGTAGTCGGTCCATGGTGGGATACCTGGCCGTTCAAGATATTTGACCCTGAACTTTTCGGTTTGATCACTTTGGCCTCTTGCTGTGTAGCTTCGTGCGGTGGGCAAAGAACAACGACTGGATCATCATCAAGGTGTACCACGAGGCCGCGACGATCTTCTTGTTCGTTTAACAAATCGACAGGCTGTTCAAGCTCGCTCGACGTCCTGGTCTTGGCCCTCTTGGGCCTTGTAAAGTCTGGAATCGTCGAGTGAATAAAGTCGAAGTCTTCGGAAACGGTGTCAGAATTGTTAGATGAGAAACCTCCGTCTGATTCTGCGTTGCGCCTGGTCAGCCGTCATCCAGTCGAGACGACATGCGCCATAAGTAGGTAACTGAGAAGCAGCAGAAGTGTCTTACTCGTCGCTCTTGGAACCACTCGGCCTTGCACGTGGCGTGAATTGGACCAGTTAAGCCTCACGTTGTATCCTTGACATGGCATACCAAGCTTGATACAGCGGCTGCAATCTGGCCGTCCCTCATCACATTTCACCCGTCGATCCCGGCATGTCCAGCAGCCTGTGAAGGACCTGGTTCGCCGTGATTTACTTCGCCTGCTGGTGGTTCTTGATGACTTCATCCTGATAAAGAATCACGGCAGATTGACAAGCAGAATCAAAACAGAAACTATGGCCGAGATGCACGACTCGGTGGCACATGGACAGATTAGATATAGGTAGATTGAATTGGAGATGCATCAGAAATTCAGCTGTTGGCAACCACAGACACGGTCGGACTTAACCCGGCTTGTTTCAAGTCGCCACAAGAATCCTGTTACCATTGCTTTAAGCCTCTATCCACAACATGGCTCGGTATAGATATCCCGGTTTGGTCAAGCCCAGGTAATCTGCACGACCCCGCCTTTGTTATCGCAAGGACTCGCCTAAGTACAGCATGCTAAAGCAGCTCTGATCGACCTAACAATTTCTAGCGTGATTGCTTTCCAAGACCGCTGGTTGGCCATCCACGTTGCGCGGAGGCTGAGTATCAGCCCCCCCACACTCTCTGGGATCAAGGCCGAGGTCTTGGTGAGATTAGATTAGCTTATCTCGTCAACCTCAAGCGCCCGCAGACACGTCGCCCGCGTAAAGGCGTTGGAAGCATCGAGAGTACGGTACTTGGAGTCGGTAAAAGCCCGGATTCATACAATTATCCAGGAGAAGTTGGTAGTTGAAGAGGAGGGGGAAAATGTTATCTCTTATCTACGGATATCGGATCTCTCGGACACCGCTAAGCACCCTAACCTTCCCGCCATCTCCTTGTCAGGAACTCCAGTCCGCAACCAATCCCTGCTAAAACTCTAGCAGATTGCGTAGCGACTACTCTAGCGAGAGTTTGTTATTGACTTGACTTACAGTAGATACTTATCCGTGCGGAGTCGAATAGCTTCTCCGCAAGTCCGCAACTCAATTGCCCGGGAAGATTTACCTCATTGGTAAGCATCACTATTATATAAAGGACGAGTTCCAACATACTGATCTCTAATGCTCTCCCTCAAACTTCAAGCATCCTTCAGCCGTCACTTCTCGAAACTACATCTACCGACTCTCAAACCATCAACCCCGCCATCCTTAAGAGTTAACTCATCTACCACATAATGTCGTCTGAATACACCGGCCAGGGCTCGCCATTGCTCGATGCAGGCGTACGATACCACAACTGCCCCGGAGTGCACGAGGCTTTTGCTGAGATGGGCCACTTATCAAACGCCGCCACTGTACCTCAGGGAACTGCGGTTGTCCATATTGCCGGCCAGCTTGGCCGGACGGATGAGGATACCATCCCCGAAGATGTGATCGAGGAGTACCGACTGGCCTTTGTCAACGTTGAAAAGGCACTTCACGCCGCCGGGGTCAAGGAAGGCTGGAAGGCTGTTTACAAGTGCCACGCTTTTGTCGATGGGTCGGTTCCGGATGAGGCTGTGGCGGCGTATTCGAACAACATCAAGGAGTACTGTGGAGGAAACAGACCTGTTCAGGTGGTCGTTCCGGTACCCCGGATTTTGTGGCCTGGAGCTAGAATTGAGATGTTTGTGGAAGCGGCCCTCACCCCTAGCAAATAGGGTTATTAGTTCTGTCATGAGGGAAACAGGGCCTGTATATAGAGCAGTCAGAATATATTGATAGCTCGTTCATTCACTCTGGCGAAGACTTGGTGAATTGATTTTCATGCCCTCCCCAATAATATGGTCCACTCAACGGTCAGGTCTATTCCATAGTGAGATCTATTTATGTCTTAAAGATGATATGAACATTAAAACATCGTTTCGTTGCTGCTTCACGTATTCTCAAACTGACGCTACCCTACAGCACGGAATAGTTGGTGGCTGTTCCAGTGTCATTCTTGTGAATATTCAGTGTTTAGAAAAAATCGGTATCAACGTAAAATCGAGGATCAACAGGGGCTTCCTAGTCCATCAGGGTCTCCAAATGATCCTCCTTAGGGCTGAGAGCGACTAAGTTTAAAATGAGGTTATCCCCGGCTAGTGCCTTAGCTCACGGCCCGACGCGACGAGGCTCAACCCTAATCAGACCACATCTGGGACAATAGGCACTGAGATTGTATTAGGACCGGCTCAAGATGACGAACCGGTTATCTGCAAGCGTTGATATTGGTTCTCGAAAACTTGGTCTGCAGCCAAGAGAAGGACTTGGTAACTGCCGGTACTAATCACAGGGAACACCTCTATAGCCGACCCTCGGAAGAAGCCAAGTCCAGGATGCTTCTGCGCCAAGTTCTCGACCACTTGGCTAGTTCTCAGAGCCCCAGTCACAGAAGCAGCTGAAACAGGCACGAGATGTCGCCATTCCATAGATCAGCGTAGCTTCTGAGACATGATATTGTGCTTTACAGTCTACTGACCTCGACAACCCTCGAGTAACTCCCGGCTGCCTGTTGATGCTGAAACAGGTTTCTGATTCAGAGGTAAATGACCAAGGGGTCTCCAAGATCCCACCACGTGATATGTCTGCATGATGACAGCTCGACTCGTGGCCCTCTTTGTCGGAGCGCGAGATTTCCATGCCAAGCCTTGGCAGATGTCAGAGACATGCGATCGCTGCGCGGTTACGGAACCCCGGATTTCCGCCCTATGGCCTTCGCACGCAGGTGAAAGAAAACAGTGCCGCTTCTTACACACAATTCTGATGGGGCGACCGGCCTTGTTTTCTGTCAGACGCGCGTCTCCGCAAGGAAAAATGTGTTGCCAAGGTGTCAAACCCCCCCTCTATTCTATCCTCCTCCACAAATTCCACAAATTCCTTTGTTCCAAGCGAGGGCGTCCCTTCTCTTACTTCCAAGACCACAACTGGGTCACGAGCAGGGGTTTAGCCCAATAACAGACATCAGATGAGCGATACATATCCGCTCACTTCGAGTACGTGAAACCAAGGGTTCCCGCCAACACTTTGCTCTACGCCGAGATACCCCGGATCAGCGCGTGATCTCCTCACACCCGTCCGTAGCTTCTCGTACCTCTGTGATTATCTAACTCAAGTGGGGCGACCACGGCATTGTATTCGTAAAGCAAGCAAGGAGATTTTCGGACACGGGCTTTCCGGAAACGCGGCCGAGAGGACCGAATTGCGGCGACGATTCTGTGTCCCTGTAACAAGATGCAGTATATATAATTAATAGATGCAACCTGCTGCTCCTGCGTCGGATCGAACCACCTTTTTTCTCCCTACTGACGTGGGTTTCGCTGCTTTATCTTGTTTTTTCTGGATCAGGTCTCCCACTTGATTCTCTCATTCTGTACGTGGTCCGCTGCCACAAGCGACAAGCGTTGTCAACAAGATGAGCTACGACGCCGAAAAGCGGGTAGACGCCATCGACAACACCCATACCTCGACATCATCGACCGAGGTAGACGAACAGAACAAGAGGGATGGCATTTCCGACGAGGAATACGCTCTCGAGGAGCAGCGTAGGGGCGAGGAGCTTACCCAGCTGGCGCGGCGCATCACCAGCTCATCCCAGTCTGCCCCTGGGACCTTATTTCCAGTCCCAGCAGATGGCCCGTTGAACCCCCACAGCGATCAGTTCCAGCCCAAGAAGTGGGCCAAGGCCTTCTACAACCTCAGGCGCAAGCAGTCGGATGGCGTTGTCAGGACTGCTGGTGTAGCCTTCAAGAACCTGAACGTTCACGGCTTTGGCACACCGACCGACTTCCAGAAGACCATCGGCAATATCTGGCTCGAGGCGACAAGTATCGCAAGCCAAATGGCGGGCAAGGGTCAAACGCGGATTGACATCCTTCGCGACATGGAGGGTGTTGTCCGTAGCGGCGAGATGGTTGCTGTGCTTGGTCCTCCGGGATCAGGATGTTCGACCTTTCTCAAGACCATCGCCGGCGACACGCATGGCTTCTACGTCCACGACGACTCGATCCTTAATTACCAAGGAGTCCGACCGGAACAAATGCAGACGACATTCAGAGGCGAGGCTATCTATACGGCTGAGGTTGATGACCATTTCCCCCATCTAACCGTGGGCGATACCTTGTACTTTGCCGCTCGTGCTCGCTGCTCGAAAAATGTCCCAGAGGGAATCACGAAGCGAGAATACGCTGAGCACCTTCGCGATGTCATCATGGCTATGTTTGGCATTTCCCATACGATCAATACCCGTGTTGGTGATGACTTCGTTCGAGGTGTTTCTGGCGGAGAACGCAAGCGTGTCACAATCTCCGAAGCCGCGCTTAGCTATGCACCTCTTCAATGCTGGGATAACAGCACCCGAGGTCTCGATAGTGCCAATGCCATTGAGTTCTGTCGCACAATCCGAACCCAGGCCGACACTATGGGTAGTTCAGCCTTTGTTGCCATCTACCAAGCCCCGCAAGCTGCCTACGACGTGAGTTGCCCTGAACTATCACCTACTAAACGCCGCTGATCTCTCTCGTTTTAGGTTTTTGACAAGGTGGTCGTTCTCTACGAAGGCCGTCAGATCTTCTTTGGCCGAGCCAAGGAGGCTCAGGCCTACTTTGAAGCCCTCGGCTTTATTTGCCCCGAGCAGCAAACAACCGCCGATTTCCTCACCTCCATGACTAGCCACAGCGAGCGAGTCATACGTCCAGGCTGGGAAGGGAAAACCCCTCGCACTCCGGATGAGTTCGCACAGGCTTGGAAGTCTAGCCAATACCGCAAGCACCTCTTGGAAGAGGTTGACAGCTACATCGAGGATCATCCCTTTGACGGCGAGCATCATGCCGCCTTCCTAGAGTCTCGCCGGGCTGAGCAATCTGACATGAACCGCTCAAAGTCCCCCTTCACCCTGTCCTATTGGGGACAGGTAACCCTCACCTTGTGGCGAAGCTGGGTGATGCTGATAGGGGATCCGTCCCTCCCGATCACCATGATCATCAGCAACATGTTCGAGGCATTGATGGTTGCCAGCATTTTCTACAACCTCAAAGACGATGCAGACAGCATCTCGCGCCGGTCTATCCTTCTCTTCTTTATCGTCCTCATCAACGCTTTCGCTAGTATCCTCGAGATCATGACGCTTTATGCAAAACGCAGGATTGTGGAAAAGCATAAACGGTATGCGTTCTACCATCCTAGCGCGGAAGCCCTCTCGGCTATGATTTGTGACCTACCGTACAAGATCACCAACTCGATTCTTCTTAACCTGACGCTTTACTTCATGTCCAACCTCAGGCGGGAACCAGGAGCCTTCTTCTTCTTCTTCCTCTTCTCGTTTATTGCAACGCTGTCTATGTCGATGCTCTTTAGACTTGTCGCGTCTGTCACCAAAACGATTGCCCAGGCACTTGCTCCCGCTTGTATCCTGTTATTGGCTTTGATGTTGTATACTGGATATGCTATCCCCGTCATGTATATGAAGGTCTACATGGGCTGGCTGCGGTGGATCAACCCGCTCTTCTTCGCCATGGAAAGCGTGTTTATCAACGAATTCCAGGGCCGAAAGTATCCATGCGCCAACTTTGTACCAAGCGGACCCGGCTATGAAGACGTCGACCCGCTCTCCAGAGTTTGCTCCGTCACTGCCTCGAGGCCAGGAGAGGATTTCGTCGATGGTATGGCCTACGTGACCAAGTCGTACAAATTCGACGCGAGCCACAAATGGCGCAACCTTGGCATCATCATCGCCTACACCATCTTTTACATGATTCTCCACCTTCTTGCTACAGAGTTCATCGCCTCAGAACGCTCCAAGGGCGAGGTCCTTGTTTTCCGTCGTCTGGCATTGAAGAAGAACCCCCGGAGAGGTCAGGATGAGGAGAAGGCTCCTGCTGGAAACAGTGAAAAGCCTGCGGCCCTTACCGAAGACAGCCCCGAACCTGTTGAGGACATGGAGAAGCAAACATCCATCTTCCATTGGAAAGACGTCTGCTACGATATCAAAGTCAAGGACGAGCCGAGGCGCATTCTGGATCACGTCGACGGTTGGGTTAAACCTGGTACTCTTACAGCTCTGATGGTATGTTTTAGCTACTTGTGTGATTCGAATCTCTATAGAGGACTAACAGACTTGATTTAGGGTGTTTCTGGCGCCGGCAAGACCACCTTGCTTGATGTGCTAGCCAGCCGCGTTACTATGGGAGTTGTTAGCGGCGAGATGCTTGTCGACGGAAACCATCGCGATTCTTCCTTCCAACGTAAAACTGGCTACGTGCAGCAGCGAGACCTTCATCTCCAAACGTCCACGGTCCGCGAGGCTCTCACCTTTAGCGCACTCCTTCGCCAGCCTGCTCGGTACAGCCGGGAGGAAAAGATTGCCTATGTCGACACTGTTATTACGCTCTTGAACATGGAAGAATATGCTGATGCTGTGGTCGGCTTCCCCGGCGAAGGCCTCAACGTCGAGCAACGTAAGAGACTGACGATTGGTGTCGAGCTCGCGGCCCGCCCACAACTGCTCCTGTTCCTCGATGAACCTACTTCAGGCCTTGACAGTCAGACTTCGTGGTCTATCTGCAACCTTATGGAGAAATTGACCAAGAGCGGCCAGGCTATCTTGTGTACTATCCACCAGCCTTCTGCTATGCTTTTCCAGCGATTCGATCGACTTCTACTTCTGGCCAGTGGCGGCAAAACTGTCTACTTTGGCGATATCGGCAAAAACTCGCACATCTTGATTGACTATTTCGAGCGAAACGGAGGCCCCAAGTTCCATCCTGGAGCCAATCCGGCCGAGTTCATGTTGGAAGTCATTGGTGCAGCTCCTGGTGCCCACACGGATATTGACTGGCACGCAACTTGGCGCCAGTCCCCCGAGTATCGCGGTGTTCAGGAAGAGCTGGCACGCCTGTCTAGTCACCACGCCAAGGTAACCGATAAGACTGAGGACCCTTCCATGTACAACGAGTTTGCGGCCCCTTTCACCACCCAGCTGCAGCAGGTGACTCTGCGAGTCTTCCAGCAGTTCTGGCGTAGCCCCATGTACATCAACTCGAAGGCTTTACTTTCATTTGGAGCTGTGAGTCTCTCCTCTTCCTACCATCTATCTAGTGCATAGCTAACTGTCTTTAGACTTTGTTCATCAGCTTGTGTTTCCTCAACGCCGAACGAACCCAGCGTGGTCTCCAGAACCAGATGTTTGGCGTCTTTATCTTCCTGACCCTGTTCGCTCAGATCGTCGATCAGATGTTGCCCATCTTCTGTCAGCAGCGTACTCTTTACGAGGCCCGCGAGAGACCTTCCAAGGCGTACGCATGGCAGGCCTTTATGATAGCCAACATTGTCGTGGAACTATTCTGGAACTCTGTAAGTTGATTGCTTCCACGGTGTACGCTTTTACGTGAAGCTAACTAGTTCCGTTCTAAAGATCATGTCCTTCTTCTGTTTCATTTGCTGGTACTACCCAATCGGGCTGTACAAGAATGCTCAGTTCACGGATGAGGTTCATTCACGGGGAATTACCATGTTCCTCTTTGTGTGGATCTTCTTCGTGTTTGCCAGTACCTTTGCAAACATGTTGATTGCCGGTATCGATACCCCCGACCTCGCAGGTTCCGTTATGAACCTGCTTTTTGTCATGATGTTTTCGTTCTGCGGGTACGTTAACGACTGTACTCTCCTATACACCCCTTCACAGTCTTGCTGACTTTGGCCTTAGTGTCCTTGCTGGCCCTAATGCCCTACCTGGATTTTGGATTTTCATGTATCGCGTTAATCCATTTACATATGTTGTCGGAGGCTTCCTAGGCGTATCCCTCGGTAAAGCCCCTGCTCATTGTGCCGATAACGAATTCGTCACCTTCAAGGCCCCTGATGGTCAGAAGTGTGGCGAGTACGTGGCCGATTTCCTCAAGACAGCCAGCGGTTACATCGAGGACGACAATGCCACCGACTGCCGCTACTGCGCTATCGACAAAACCGACACTTTCTTGGCGGGCTTGAACATCGAATACAAGAACCGCTGGCGTGACTTTGGACTCCTTTGGGTGTACTGCATCTTTAACATCGCGGCCGCTGTCTTCCTCTACTGGCTTGTGCGGGTCCCCAAGAAGAGCAAGGTCAAGAAGGAGTAATTATTTCTATTTTGAGTGTGGGTTATCCATCACCGAGTCCTTTCTCAAGAGGACTCTCATTTGTTTCATTGGTCGCATTCTTTAGATCTTAGAGTTTGAGAACCTCGCTTTTAGCTAGTCCACTCCGAGGGCTTGCTCTTCACTACTATACATATAGAAATGTCAATTTGTAATAAGATATACCACAGCCACATTAGGCAGACCCAAGTGCGACTTCTATTCACAGTCTTGATTCATCTCTCTTGCTAGAAACATTCTTATATCTCACCCATACGTGACGTTCTGAATCCCACAAGACAACCACCTTAAGATGGATGGTGGACGACAGTATAGAGACTCCACGGGTTGGAAGCGTCATGCCTTCGGCGACGATTGACCAACTGCTAAGCGACAGGAACTGTGTTCTTTGTTATTGTGGAAGCACCTTGCCTTTGAGAGAGCATTGAGCATTATACATCGCTAAGCGACAGGGTTTCATATTGGTCAGCTCGTGTACAGGCGAGATATTCCATACAGTCCGTCAGCACGAGTCATGGTTTGGAAAGGGATTTGGTAACTGGTCTGAAAAGATTGCGGCAAGGTTTTGGGGCCAAACACTCTGTACAAGTGTTGGTATACGTTCGTGCAGCGCTCCCACTATTACGTGCACGAAGAGGCAAAATTGCGGAAGAATTTGGGTACTAATTAAATGTATGTATTATATGGTTGCCCATCTAATATTATTTACAACAACGGGCTACTTTGCTTCCGTGTTCTATCAAACACAAGCCTACTACAGCTCTGCCACCCAGCTTTGGCCGAAAACTGTAAATGTCTTGGTTGCCGCACTGACAGTTGTCTTCTTGCAGCCCTTGGGCAATGTTGCATTGTTGAACCGATCCTGAATCCATGGGAAGTAATCAGCCTGAGAGGCCTGGCAGGTGACGTCGTGGTCGAGTCCAGGGTACAGCCTATACGTGGCGGTCGAGTCGGGGAAAGCTTTGCAGGTCGCATCGAAATCATCCTCGGCAAACTCGGGGTAAGTAAGGATGTCGGCCTCGCCCTGCATAACAAGCATTGGAGCTGCCAATTTGTGTGGGCCGGCACCGTTATATCGCTTCTGCCAGTCAACAACATCCGGATGGGTGAGCCAAGTCGTGTTCTTGTAGAGTTCCTTCTCGGTAAGGTTGCCGTAGAGGGAAAAGCCGGTGCGCAAACATCCCTGGTCGGCGAGCGGGATCCGCCTGAGGACGATGTCAGAGACGTAGTCTTCAACCTTGATGGAGGGTAGCAGGCGAGAGAGCGACTGAAGGAAGAAGATGGAGACGACATCGCCGACTGGTCCACCCTTGGCCCGACGGAATGACTCTGGGATGAGTCTCAGGGGGCGAAGGGCGGGAGCCAGAGAGACGGCACCGAGGAATCCACCGGTAGCCTTGCCGGGCCTGGCCTCACGCTCGTTGGTGCGCCACGCGGTCAAACCACCTTCGCTGTGGCCAACGACGACCCAATCGTGGGTGATGCGGTTTCCGAGAGCTGAGCGTGCGGCTTGCACGCCAAAGCTCACATCTGCAGCGTGGAGGGCACCCGACTCATACATGAAGCCCTGAGGGATATCACTGCCCTGTCCTGCGTAGTCAGGGGCAATCACAATGTAGCCCTGCTGAACCAAAGCAAACGCGCCCGCCCAGTCATAGTAAAGCGCACGATGGTTTGAAGGCGCGCACTGGCGTGTGCCACCAGCGGTTCCGTGTGTCCAGACAAGCGTTCGGAACGGCTTGTCTTTGCCGAGAGGGTTTGAGTAGGGCGTGAGGACGAATCCTGTAGCTGGAATGGGCTTCTCATCGATATCTTCGCTGATGTAAAAGATTCGAGACATGGACATTCCACCAGGAAGGGTCCACCTCTTGGAGGCCTCGTTTGATGGCACATCCTCCCACTTTACGAGGTCGCCCGCAGAGTAGGAGGAGAGATTCTTGGGGTTCGAGTAGAAGGGATCGATAGAGATATCCTGGTTGACCCATCGGCTGGACTCAATAGCAAGATTCTGACGGTAGCCGAGCTGGCAAGTGACGTCGCAATGGGTGGAATCCTGTGCGGCAACGCCGGACATGAAGGCACCCAGGCCAAGAAGGAGTTTCAAAGACATGTTGAAGAGTACCTGATCAGGATTGTACAAGTTGACCTTTGATATGATACAACGAGAAAAAAGATAAACGTCGGACGTGATAACTCCCCAATATATATAGAAATGTATATCCATGAAGGTCATGATGTAACCTGGTAGGGACGGCTGGTTGGAGTAAAATTGCCGGCTCCATTACCGTCCAAAGCCAGCCAATAGGCAAAAAGTTGGCATTATCGACCATCGCCGACATTGTCTCAACCTGGCTAGTTTAAGCGCCTTTCATGGGGTTGAAAGTTTATTATCCTGGACTACCCCGCATTATGAGCTGACCTAGTGGTGAAAAGAAAACATACGACAGCTTCAGGGGGACATATCGTACTGACCTGTCGGATATATTTCTTCCCCTTCCCCAGTGCTGCCGATAATCGAAGCCGGGGCGCAGCAGCTTCGGCCGAGGTAGACTCCTCACTGCGGGGGAGCTTGAACGAAGAGGGACGACCAGATACTGTACATTACTAGTAAAGTGGCGATGTAAAAGTCAATATACTGACCAAGTGTGTACCTACATAGCCTTTAGGTGAAGTAAAAGCCCAGTGCTAACCTCGGTATCGCTAGAATGCTTTGATGGTAGTATGGTTCTTGCATCTCTGTGCGCACGTTAGAGGTAGTTGACAGCTCGCATAATGATACCGTATTGCAATTTCTTACAAAGCAGGGACCAAACTCTATCGGTAGATCCAGTCTCCAGACAACCCTGTTTAAGTTATACGATTGGCCCAATAAGAATGAAGCATCTCGAAGAACCCTGGGACGGTATCTTGTGAAGCTTTGCCTGGCCAAGATTCCCAATAGAAGGCCGAGACTTTACATAGAATCGTTCAGTCCAATTCAGTTCAATTCTGTTTCCCGCTAGATGCAGCCACCATTTACTTGAAAGCCATGCCCAGTTAGGAGGTTCAGGCCGGTAACCGCCTATCTTGTCTGTGTTTGTCAATCAAAGCCTAGCTCTCCTTGGATAAAGTTGCCGCTTTGTGGTCTGGATTCTACCTACGCCTTTTTCAACATCACTTGTTCGCAAGAGATGGAGGCACAGTTTTGAACTTTTTGAACGACAAAAGAGTGTCTGACTCAAGTCTATCAATCCCAATCTATCCTGTTATGAATTCTCAGTTGGATAACATACAGTGTTCCTGCGCAGTGCCTTGATTTCACATTGCCAAGTTTAGTCGTTGTCTTCTAGTAGTAGGGCCGCGTCAGGTAGAAAACATCAATCCGTCCATCCATCTCCCCGTTCATATCTCACATGGCAAACTCCTCGTCCCTCCTCTTAATCAAGACGGTGGCTGTAGGGTCGGCATTCGACATCTGACCAACGACCTTATCTGCCTTGCGGCCTTTATCCGTAAACTTCCAGTCATATTTCATCAGCAGGTGACAAAGGGCAACCTTGACTTCATTTCCGGCAAAGAACCGTCCAGGACAGGCGTGAATACCGTGGCCGAACGCAAGATGGTCGGCAGACGTGGAAACAAAGTGCCATTTGTTCTCGTGGCCGGGACGCTGGCGCATTTCGTAAAACCGGCGACCATTCCATTTGGACGGTTCGTCGAAAATGGTCTCATCGTGCATATTCTCGATGCTAACGACCGTCATAGCACCCTTGGGGATGACGGTACCATCTGAAAGCTCGACTTGCCCGTGTGCTCGTCGTGCCATGGAAACTGAGGACCAGTAGTTAGCACAAGGATACTCTGGTCCAAACCTAGGGAGTGAGGTAAAGCAACTCGGAAGGAGAATCGCAAAACTGAGCCAGCAACAAGCAGAACAGAGAGGGAAAGGGCAAAATAGATTCTTACCAAAATCACCGAAGTGGTGGCGTTGCGACTCTTTCATTGCGCTGTCCATTAACTTGAGGTCATGTAGCGCTGCCTTGGACCATCCCTTGGCAGAGACGACGGTACGGATCTCCTCACGGAGGGGCTCGATTAGTTCTGGGTTGTCGCAAAGGTCGCCGATGACTCCGCTCAACATTTCAGTCGTGGTGTGAATGGCTGCAAATGAAAGCATGAGCTGAGCAGCAGCAATATCGTAATCGCGGCCCTTGGCGGTCATATCCATCCAACCAATCGTGTCTGCTTTCTTGGAGAAAGTATCGCCCGCTTCTTGTCTCGCCGCATTCTCGGCCCGTCGTTTGGCGACAACAGGTGCGATGACTCGCCGAGCGTTATCAAGCTGGGTCCTGACTTTCTTGACTTCGGGCATGAACCAGTGAGCAAACGGACGAACCCATGGGTGGTAGGTTCGGAGGGTCTCGATGGCGATGAACAGGTCCACTGTGTAGTCTTTGGTGAGGTCTAGCCATTCCTTGTTCTCGCAGAGCTCCTCTCCGACAAAGACACGAGCTGAAATGCGAGCAATCAGTTCCAGCAACATGGGCTTGTAGGTAATCTCGGTCCATTCTATGGCGGCACACATTAGTATATTATGTCCCGGCATGGCTAAAGCGCTGGAAAACTCACCCTTGGGATGGCCAAAAACATCGTTGGTCGTTTTCGTAGTCTCGTCTGAGAGCTCCTCAGTGATGAAGTCTAATCGCATGTTAAACAACTTCCTTGCGCCTCCTTTCAACGGATGAACTGACTTAGTGACTGCGTGAGCCTGCCCTTGACAGCCTCAACAAGCACGTCTTGGGTATTGCTACGCCTGAATGGAATGAATCCGGGGACGAACCCGAAGAACTCCTGCGTCAATTGTCAGCAGCCATAGGGAGTATTGGATTCTAGTAGACTAGTACGAACCTGTTCAAAAGCACTCAACATGGACATGTGGGGATTGTTACGCAACTCGTCTGCAAACCTGTTTGGAATAACGATCTTTGGTCCGACGCTGGTGACGACCTGGAAACAGCTGGCAAACTGCGATTGCGTTAGTAACTACACTGCGATATGTACCGCGCCCGGAACTAATGACCTTTTCACGGCCATCGTTGATGAGCTGCGCAGCTTGCTCGGCGTATCGGATTCTCGCTTTGGAGAACTTGAACCACCCTTCGTCGTCGTTGATACCAATTGAAGGAATGGAAGGATAGAGGGCAGGCTGGGAGAAGATGATGGTAGCCACCACGATCGGGGCAAGAGCACATAGTATGTGCACAAGAGGCACTTGGCCATCGAATAGCGTTTGTAAAAGAGCCATGTTGTTCGATGTCAGGTTCGCTGAGTGGTCATCATTCGTAAAGGCATTGCTTCTTGCTGGCGGGGCCTGGATACTTATACAAGTCAACGCAGATCTCATCTACGTGTGTCAACCAAATCTCAACATAAATTGATTCCAATAGGGCCCACAAGCACACCGGTCCTCGATTAACTTGAAAAAGAACGGCGGCGGCGTCGGACATGTACATATCAGCCCGAGGCCCCGACGAGCGGTGTCGTAGGCTCTGTTTTCAGTTACTATATCATGTGGTGACGCAAAACCCTGAACGGGCACAGATGCAGTCTTCCCGATTAACCAATTACGGGTTTTAACTACTCCCCGAATACCACGATCTCCCGGGTACTCGATAGACTTACGGAGAGCGGCACTTGAATGTGAAACAAGAATGGCTTCTTGCATGCATCGGGCACATCTCTCTCAGTGTCGGGTTTCGCGGTGGCGGGGTTAAATGATCAAGATGGATGTAGATCAATTCCTCATCTTGTTTATTCAAGACATGATACGAGCTTCAGGTGGACTATAAGTGGATTTAATGCGTGTTTTTGTTCCACTCGCTCCCCGAGAATTCCGCTTCCGCTACTGACCGGAGAGATTTCTCGGTCGAAATTGATTCTCCGGATTGTAGCGTTTGTTGATAATGAGACAATGCTGATTGGGAGGTAAATGCCGATCGGAATGTTACTAGTTACGT
Organism: Fusarium cicatricum; assembly: GCA_021730345.1. Taxonomy (NCBI): domain Eukaryota; kingdom Fungi; phylum Ascomycota; class Sordariomycetes; order Hypocreales; family Nectriaceae; genus Fusarium; species Fusarium cicatricum. Next base: position 34,770 of record JAJODA010000728.1, on the reverse strand, counting down.
AGTGCATTGAGAGACATGGTGGAGATTTTCATTCTGACTACGAGTACGAGTACCCTTATATCCTGTGCGTCATGATCGGGCACGGCCAGCGTATTCACAACACATGAAGCTGAACAGCTCTTTTTATGTGCCCGACCCTTCGAATCCTTGACTTGGCCGGATAATGTCAATGGCCGATCTGCTGTGCGTGGCGTCGTCGGGACGGCTCGACTCACGCTATTGTGCAAATCAATTCCAAGGACAGGGGTTCAAACACTCAAAATCTTTGTCCCCTTTTTTCCCTTCTTTTATTCTTCATTTTCCCCCTTTGTTTCTAGGTTGGCATGGGTACGATTACACTTTCTTGGCGGAGGGCCATGTGATGGGAGACTGAGCTGCTTTGTAATCTCGCTGCACGCGAAGGTCGTAGGTACCGGGTAGTTCCAGCGTGGCAGAACGAAACCTCAAGATAAATGATCTCTGCAATGTCCTAGTTGAGTGGTACCTTAATGGCGGGCTATCTGTTAAAGAGAAAACTAACGGGTCATAATTTCGGATCTAGTCGAGTTGGTAACAACGTTGCATCTCGTGCTGGAGGTTTTCTGAGAAAAGACAACGAACAAGACCTTGGAAGGGGGGGGGGAACTGCACACTAGCGCCAGCAAAGCCCAACTATACGCCGGAACCGACGCGTTTTACAAAACCGTAATATAAACGTCAAAACCTGGTGTTATCATATCTCATGGAATGGCCATATCATTATGATTCACATGATCTTAAGTAGAAAGAAAGTTGATGCGTTGCCTAACTTGGATGGCGTGAATGTCAGATGCCTGCAGGCGAGTTTTCCCCGAGTCGGACCATCACGACGCTTGCCTATTTGTGTTAGTGATTCACCACTTTCCCAGCAAGGCACATTTAGTTTAATTAGTTTAATTTGCACAGACACTACACTGTTTTAAATGCCAAACAACAGTCTTCGCATCCGTGTTCTATCTCAAAGTTGTCCAACCAAGCACATTGCAACAAGAACGACACATGCACATCCCTCACCCGGCAAATGTCGTTCTTTTTGCAAGCACTGTAAGCTGTACGTAATATTGCTTGTGATTCGCTAGAGAGACAGCCCCCGCTCTCGCCGACATCATCCATGTAAGATCGCTATTGCCTAACTTACCTATACCTGACAACATCTCTCTATCAACAGGCCGAGCCAGCGTATTATAGTCCTCTTTTGATTATTCAAAACATGCCCGAGAACTGGCCACGCAACCACCGACTGGGTCTGGGAGCCCTCCCTGTCGAACTCCAGGAGCTCATATGCCACGATCTTTGGCAATCAGACTCTGCTGGCCTGATCAGCAATGCCACCCAGCGAGCACTCCTTAACCTCAGTGCTGCCTCGAAGGCTTTGAGTGTGATAGCACAGCCTCTTGCATATCACAGCTTGACACACGGCTTCATCAACTTGGGCAAGCTTGTTCGTACATTGTATGGGCGGCGTGATCTCGCCATGTGCATTCGAACATTCCACGAGCCACTACAAAGTACTTGTGACGACAGTTCTGCCCAACTGGAATTTCTTCGGTCGGTCACGGATGAATTACAGCTGTGCCGCAAGTTGCAAGACCATTTGGGGTTCGCACGATCTGAAGGACAAAGCGTGATACTGGAGGATGTTTGCATCGAACTCATAATCGCTCTATCATCAAACCTAGAAACATTGAAGCTTTACAGCCCCAAGAAAAGAACCTATCAGCGAAACCAATATTCGCTTCTTTACTTCACCCACTTCCGCACCGGGTCGACTCATATCTGCCACCTTGAGTTGGGAAGAAAGGATACAGACGACATGCCGTTTACACGTCCCAGCATTGATGCAGCTCTGATTCTTCATGGGACACCAACTTTGCGACAATCGATCATTAGAGGGGTAACGGATCTCCAAGATTCAACTTATGGCCAGGAACAGTTTGGACGCATGCAGCCTACTCTCGACCAACTACGGTTCATGGAGCTACAGGAGTGTGCTCTTGAGACTCGCGGCTGGGGTGAGGAGTTCCTTGCGCAGCTATCAAGCATGGCTCCGAATCTCGAGCATTTAAAATACATTTCTCAATATTACCGTCACCCCGAACCAGCAGCAAAACACCTCTCGGTGCCGCATATGTTACGTGCGATTCGCATGCCATATACATATCCCACCATCAACCTGAAATCACTGGACATCTGCCTAAGTGCGTTTGCGCATTGCAAATGGCCAGACCAAGCCAATCTGATCAGCGCTTCAGACTTTGAAAAGTTCGACAGCCTGGAAACGCTCAAGTTGGACGAGAACGCGGTTTGTGGTTACTATGACTCACCTCTTAACCCTGACCTATCCTCCCGCGTCACGACATGCTTGACAGAGGTACTACCGCGTCAGTTGAGACAACTGGTTGTTAGAGTGTATAAGGGATCAGAGTCTCATATCTGGGGTGATTTGGCTGAGTTGGCTCTCCAAAGCTTCCAGTTCCCTGACCTTGGCTCTGTCGTTGTGCAAGCAATCTCGAAAACTGACAAGGATAACGAATGGTCTCAATCCAAGACGCAGGTACTGGAAGCGGGAGAATCATTGAAGAACGCGTGGCTCAGAACTAAGGTGAAGTTTGAGGTTGAGGTTTACCGTAGTTCCTTACCAGATCAGGAGATTGGTGGTTTAGGGGTCATCTAATAGTAGTCATGGCCAACCGGTGATGCACTTGTGAAGAACACTCGATCTAGTTAGAAGTTTTCGAGCTAGTTCTATCTAATACCTTCATGTACTTGGGATCAGCTCGTAAGCAATGTATGGCCGCCATGTACTGAAGTGGCGTACCTATCACAAGACGAACCCCAACTTTCTCCTTAGCGAATCCGCCTCTCGTTGGCATCAATTTAGCTCCAGCCGAACCTTACTGCCGATGTGGGGTAGTCGATCTTGACTAGGCCCGCTTGGATGATCCCCCTCAATTTCAGCTGCTCAGTCAAGGTATTCTCTACCATTGAACAGCTTCGTTCTGTAAGAAACTTTGTCTCTTCCAATATTTTTTCTGAATCCTCTTTCCCGGTCTTGTTCTTGCTCCAGTACTAAGAGAGTTTAAACTTCTTGAGACTATGGAAGCCAAAAAGCCCAGAAAGCGCGCTCCGCGTGCTTGTAACCTCTGTCGATCTCGAAAGGTTAGATGCATCTTCGACAGGCCGTCAGAACCGTGCATCAACTGCAAGCATAACGAAAAATACTGCACTTTCAATCGGCTCCATGGTGTGGCGTAAGTTGAGCCCTTTTGCGTATAGTCATTGCTTACCAATGTCTATAGAGCTCGAAGTCCTCAAAGTCCCCGAAGCCGTTCCAACATACCTCGCTCTTCCACGGTAGCCTCAAAGCAAAGCTCGAGTCGCTTGATTATAGACCAAGACTTTCCGAACCGATTTCGGAACTACGAGACACAAGAGAACTGTGATCAGACCACGACCAACACCCAATTCAGCCGGGGGCTTGATAAGGATGTTCAAGGGTTAGAAGGGTCAATCGCATCACCCAATAGCTGGGGCCACTCCTCAAATAATCTGTCGCTCGATCATCATGCGGCGGCATCAGGTGGCAGGGCCTCGATGGAAATACCCAAGGCGGCATGTCATCCCGATTACTCCTTCTTGCAAGCACCTGATACCCAAAACCTCTTGCCTCAAGACTTGTCTTTTCTCGTCGCTCAGGGTTGTTTCATTGTGCCCCATCGAGCAGCTCTTGACGAGTTCATGAGGCAGTACTTTCTGCATGTTCATCCAATGCTTCCGGTCTTGAATGAAAGCGATCACTGGCAATCCTACAACTCAGAGACCACAGATAGCCCCTGTAAGATGTCTTTTCTTGTCTTGCAGGGCGTACTCTTTATCTCGTCCGGCGTGAGTACCCCCGCAACCCTCAAGTAGGCACTCCTTACTTACATGGCGGCACAGTTTGTGTCCTTGGATACAATCAAGACACTTGGGTTTCGCACCCTTCAGCAGGCGAAATTCGCCTTTTACAGACGGGCAAAGGTGGGCATATCATCCGACACGTAATTTCTTGGCTAAATAGTACAGCTTCTTTACGACTTTAACTGCGAGAACTCGTCAATCGCCATTGCTCAAGCTGCGTTGCTGTTGGCCCACTCCCACCTGATACCGCTCTGTCTGGCCGGCAATAAACCATTGGGCTCGATATGGCTCGGAGTCGCAATCCACTACGCTCGCGATGCAAAGGCACACTGTTACTTCTCGAAGAGGCCGACCTCTGGCGAACTTCCAACTACTAGGAAAACTCACAATACCCTCAAACGGCTCTGGTGGTGTTGCATCATTTGTGATAGGCTGCTACCTCTCACCTCCCGACAAAACATCAAAATCACGAAATCCAACTTTCGTTTCTCAGGTTGCTCTGTTCTTGGGAGTGCAGACCTCTCCGAAGAGTCGTACAGTTCCGATGTATATGACTCCACAACCAAGTTGCTTCACGCAGAGATCTTAGCGAAGCTGGTGGAACTCTGCGTTGTGTTGACGGATGTTCTCACAGTTACATCTGTCTTGCATAACAATCCATCATGGGCCTTATCCAGAAATTTTACAGACACCAACAAAGCCAGTCTTTGCAAAATGGAACTTCAGCGATGGTATAGCAACTGGTTAGAGATGAGGTCAACTATCGAGGAGAGAGTTGATGAGAATACGCCTGCCCAATCTTCAGCAAACTCGATTGTTCTGTTCACTAACCTAGTGGAAATGTACTACCAGTAAGTTTTCGAGGTAGTTGTGCGACAGCTACGACTACAGCTAACACAAGGAAACTAGCTCAGCACGGCTCTCTCTGTGCCACTACGAGTTGTTACGATATAGTCTCTCATCATCATTCCAGCTAGCCACACAAGCTTGCAAACAAAAGGATGAGCTTCAGAGTGCTGCTTCGAGAGTGACCAAGTGTTTTTTGGACTTGGATCGTTTGAGTTTGACACGTTGGTTGCCAATGACTGCGTAAGTACACCAATACTCGAATAAATGTTGCAATACCCTAACCAGACATCCAGTATTGGCTGCACTGCTTTTCCTCTGGTGCTCCATTTGGTAGACCTCGAACTGGACCAGCCCGCTTGCCAAACGACAGCCAGAATGCAAATAACTATGCCATCACTTGACCAGAAGAAGCATCAGCTAAAAGTTCTCCTGGAAACCATGAACACATACAGGCCGCGCTACTACATCGCCGACTGGGTTATGCGGACCGCACGACATGTTGTTGACCTGGCAAGACAGCGATTTCCACCACTTCGATCAAATGCGGGAATATCAGGCATTGCGCTCGCTGGCTGGTCAGATATGATGCAAGTCCAACCAAACTACTATCTGCGGATGGCCATGACGGTGGATCTCAGCATCAGTCACGGAAAGCTCCCGGATGAGAGCGACTTTCCGCCCTCCTTGCGCCACGCTGCTCAGAAAGAAATCGCAAATGAGTTCTGCTTAGACTTTATACCGGGAGCGATTAACAGCGATCTGGAGATCGACTTGAATATCCTGGAGGGACTTATGACAACAGACTCAGCGAGACCCTCGAAGGGGGGAAGTCTTCTCGCGATGACGGATCCTTGCCGAGATGACAAAACAGAGGAATCCTCCGTCACAACCTGCCAACATGAATCATGTGGCAATTTGACCTGTTTGAAAGATGAGGGCGCGACCTCCAAGTTGCTTGAACAAAGGCCGTCGGGCGGTGTTGGCGATTTGCTGTCGCGAGCTTTACATGATAGCGATGGCGGCAGTGACTTTGTGGCCTGGCACAAAGAAGACATTGACTCGTTGTTTAGCGTTCCGCCCAGCTGGGATCATTTGAGCTCATTGGGGGATCCGGTTGAGCTTCAGCAAGTCTATGGCGATTTTCTCGGCGAGTTAAACAGCTGGCTTGGTTTAGAGGGTGGGTTGAGAGAGAACGCGTTTTCTGGCATGGTCATAGATCCCAATTATGTGTAGATGGTTCATAATGGAAACAGGAATGTCTTTGTCCAAGTTGTTAATCATCACGAAACATCACCTCTTCAACTGACGCACATAATGTAGGGAGAAAACTCGGGAAGTCAGTATCTAAAGCCGCCATGCTGCAATTGGTAGCTGAGGGCTGGCTGGGCAGGCTGCATAATCTTGGTAATCAACTTCAAGCTTCCTCGGAACCCCGCGCATTTTCTTTGACAAGTGACCTCGGGGATCAAACCCGTTTCGTTCAAGACTGTGATGAGGCAGCATCAAACACACGCTCTCGGCTGCCGAGTTCCACTACCGAAGGCGACCTGGCCCCTGCTTGAATATTTGAAGCTGTTTATGATTCGTCGAAGTGGCTGTTTCTTTGGGATATCCCAGCCTCTGACGCAATCTAGGCAATATTAGGACTTGGCTCAAACAGCTGGACAGATACGTACCAGCGACCTTTGTTGCGAATACGGTTCTCTCGAATGTAGACCAATAATATAGCTGGTTACCCCGCAGTCTCTAATCCAGAATCCGGGGAACCGGTAGTTGACTTCCGAAGTTCGGAGTAACGGGACAGTGGTCTGGATCAAAGGGGCTACACAGCACGCCCTCTGTGTGACTGGCTTCTTGAGGGAATATATACTCCCCAGACCCTCGAGTTGACACAAGTCTCTCTCCCTCACATCTGCGAATAGATACGGGGGGACAATCTCTAATCCGACACAAAATCCTTCGTGACCGCTATCATGAAGCCTGCCACAGAGCATTTGGAGAGCCATGACGACATCGAAAACCTGAACACCACGACTGCAGCCCAAGGGGGCCAGACTGCGACTGACAAGTAAGATGCACCAACTTCCAACATCTCGTGATTTATTTCTGACTGAGGAAAAGAAACGGAAATCCTCTTCTGCACTACGATCCCCGAGTGGAGCGACGGCTACGTCTGAAAATCGACCTATATATTGTTCCCACGGTCTCATTATTGTATCTTTTCTGCTTTATAGACCGTGCGAATCTTGGTTAGTCTATATATGGAACGGAGTCATATTTATCATATCCCGTACTATGCTCTCTAACTTTGGCTTCTCAGGTAATGCGAGGATCGCTGGGTTGGAAGCCGATCTCGGAATGAAAGGATACGACTACAACTTCTTGATCTCCGTTTTTTACATTTCATATATCGTGTTTGAAATTCCTTCCAATATTTTATGCAAATGGATAGGGCCTGGTTGGTTCTTACCTTTTATTGCCCTGATATTTGGTATTGTCTCTCTGGCCACTGCCTATGTCAAGACGCTACCACAGGCGGCTGGAGTTCGATTCGTTCTGGGAATCTTTGAAGCAGGAATGCTGCCAGGCATTGCATACTATCTTTCCCGGTGGTATCGCCGCACTGAGTTAGTTTTTCGCCTTTCTCTCTACATCGTTATGGCTCCGCTCGCGGGTGCGCTTGGTGGCCTCTTGGCTTCGGCAATTTTGACACTCGATAACTTTGCTGGACTGCACCGTTGGCGTATGATATTTGCAATCGAAGGCATCATTACCATCGGATTGGCTGTCATCAGCTTCTTTACATTGACGGATCGTCCCGAGACAGCTCGATGGCTTACCCAAGAGGAAAAGGACCTCGCTGTTGCCCGAGTCAAGTCTGAGCGTGTCGGCGCTACGCAGGTGCTCGACAAGATTGATACGACCAAGCTTGTTCGTGGAATTGTGTCACCGATTACGCTCAGCACATCGTTCGTCTTCTTACTGGACAACATTACGGTTCAGGGACTAGCCTTTTTCTTGCCAACAATCGTCAAGACTATATATGGCGAAAAGACAACCGTTCAGCAACAACTATTCACCGTTCCCCCTTATCTCGTTGGCGCGTTTTTCACACTCCTATTCCCGCTTTTGAGCTGGCGATTCGATCGGCGTCAGATCTTCATCATCCTCTGCGCGCCCTTCTGCATGATTGGTTACTGTATCTTCCTAGGCTCAGAAAAGGCTTCGGTCAGATATGGTGCCACTTTCCTGGTTGCCTCGTCTACCTTTGCACTTGGGCCCTTGACAAATGCCCAGGTATCGGCCAACGTTGTGAGTGACACAGCTCGCAGTGCAGCCATTGGCATGAATGTGATGATGGGTAACATCGGAGGGTTGGTCGCCAGCTGGTCGTTTCTCCCTGGCGATGGGCCAAACTATCATACTGGGAATGGACTCAATCTCGCAGCAAACGGCACAATACTGATTGTGGCGACTATGACTCTAATGTGGATGAAGAGGGATAACAAGAAGAGGGATGGCAGGGATGTAGGCAGAGAACTGAGCCATCTGTCCCCGGAGGAAATCGAAGATCTGGACTGGAAGCATCCAGGTTTCCGGTGGCGCGCATGAGGGGCCTGATAGTGGTCAGCCAAACTGTTGGTGGAAGCTGAAGAACAACAAATGGGTTACTGAAGACTCTGGGTCATAAGGATGGGGAAAACCATCACGAACTCACCTTATATCGGCATCAATACACCGCTTTACCTCAAAGACTAAAGATCAACTCATCACGCCCCAATGCCAATCTGCAAAGCCAGCTCAACATACTCAATGACACCAACGTGCATACTGTACTTACAAGGAGTTTCTTTTGACGGATTAAAATTTCCACCATTCAGGGCTCGTTTTCGCATAGTTTGGCCGCGGGGTAAAAGTTGATGAGCACGCCATGCGATCACGATATAAAGTTCCTCCTGTCATTTCATCGGCAATATCTTTTTGGATCACTTATCTTCCTTCGTTAAAGGTACTAAGAAGTAATCTCATCTATTCAATCCGTCATGTCATCCAAGGATCTTCCGTCTGGGCTCAAGAAGTCCCTTGAATCTTCCAAATGCGAATATCGTCAGCTAGGAAAATCAGGTCTTCGCATTTCGGTTCCGATTTTTGGTTGTATGAGTTTCGGAGACAAGAGAACACTCCCCTGGGTTATTGATGAGGACGAGGTATGTTACTGATGGTCTAAAAATCCTCGATCAGCCAACTCACCTTGGCCCTTGCAGGCGCTGGCCCTTCTTAAAGATGCCTACGATCGCGGCCTCAACACCTGGGACACGGCCAACGTTTACAGCAACGGTGCCTCGGAAGAAATTGTCGGCAAAGCCCTGAAGAAACACAATATCCCACGCTCCAAGGTTGTTATCTTGACCAAATGCCGTTGGGCTGTAGGGGAGGAACCAGGTAGCCCCATAAACCATCATGCCCTGTGGGAGAAATGCTGACCCTATTTCAGAGGCACGTAACTTTGTCTATAGATCGGAGTTTGAGGCTTCCAAGGATTACCAAAACCAGTTCGGTTTGTCTCGAGCCGCCATTTACAATCAGGTCAATGCCTCCCTGAAGCGACTGGATACGGATTACATCGATCTCCTCCAAATCCATCGTTTTGACCAACACACTCCCATCGAAGAAACCATGAAGGCTCTCCATGATCTTGTCCAGTCTGGAAAGGTACGCTACATTGGCGCAAGTAGCATGTGGGCGACTCAATTCGCACGCATGCAATTTGTGGCAGAGAAGAACGGCTGGACGCAGTTTGTCAGCATGCAGAACCACTACAACCTTCTCTACCGCGAGGAAGAGCGTGAGATGAATCGTTTCTGTAATGATACCGGAGTTGGTCTAATTCCTTGGGCACCACTCTGCCGAGGTCATCTTGCACGACGGCCAGCTGAGTTTGGCACCACTGATAGGAGCAAGGGAGAAAAGAAAAGCCAAGGCGATCTGTCAGAGCTGGACCAGGCGATTGTTGGACGAGTAGTCGAACTATCTGAGAAGCACGAGTGGCCAATGGCTCATGTGGCCCTGGCCTGGATAAAAAAGCGGGTGACCAGCCCTGTCGTTGGGTTCAGCAGCGTCGAAAGAATCGAGCAAGCTATCACTGCGAGAGGCAAAGAGTTGACCACCGAAGAAGAAACATACCTCGAAGAGTTGTACCAGCCCAAGAAGATCACGGGGCATGCCTGAGAGGCAGTGCCACTCCCTTGCTGGGTGGGGGTATCCGCGGCGGCGCCGGCAAGTTCGGTCGGCATAAAACTCGGCACTTTCGTCGGTAAATATCAAGTTGGATTAAAAGGGTTAGGATGGACAGGTTCTCAGCAAGACGACCGGGGTCAAGAAAATTGAACCATGTCACTCTTTTGAAGGTACCGTTAGTCGACCTCGAGTAATCATCACTCACCAACACTGCACCTGATCCAAAATAGTAGACTGAGATTGCCGCACAATGAACTTTACTATTCCCGCCTTCCAAAAAGCCGCATTGATCGACAAACCTGGGGAGACCGCAAGCACTCGAGTTCGATCGGACGTCCCAGTAGGCACTCCAGGACCTCGTGAAGTGCTTGTCAAGATCGCGTTTACAGGCGTATGGTAAGTGTTACCAACCTTGTTTGGCGAGAGGAACGAAAATCCTAACATATACCGTCTAGTGGATCAGAGATCCGGGCGTTGTCTGGATGGGGCTCTTATAACCCCATTGTCGGGCATGAAGGCGTGGGAACTGTTGTCAAGCTCGGGGACGAAGTCGACGACAGCATGCTTGGCAAGACAGTTGGAATAAAGTGGCTTTACAGTGCTTGTGGGTTATGTGCTGCGTGTAAGGCTGGCTTTTCGAACAATTGCCCTAAGCAAGTCAACACGGGGCGCCATGTTCCAGGGACCTTGCAGCAATACGCTGTGGCCAATGCCCAGTATGTCACACAGCTTTCCGATGACATTCCAGCCGAGGTAGTGGCCCCTCTGCTTTGCGCGGGACTCACAATGGCAGGAGCCGTCTGTAAACTTGACGACCATCTTATACCAGGCGACTGGGTTATAGTATCCGGCGCGGGTGGAGGATTGGGTCATTTGGGTGTCCAAATTGCAACCAGGCTGAAACACCTCCGTGTAATTGCAGTCGACTCTGGACCGGCGAAACGGAAGATAAGCCTCGAAAGCGGAGCGGAAGAATTCATCGATTTTATGACTGACGAAGTAGAAGACAAGGTCAAGGAGCTCACTGGAGAAGGAGCGGCAGCTATCGTAGTAGCTGCTGGTTCTGAAGACGCGTTTGCTTTAGCTCCCAGCCTTGTACGTAACATGGGAATGATTGTCTCTGTTGGCCTTCCACGAAACGATTTCAACATCCCTATACCTGCTTCAACTTGCTCAGCTCGTGGTATGTAAATGTCTAACTCTGTGGTCATATCCCCGCTCAACAGATGGCTAACTCGGCTTTGAAGCACTTAGTGTTGTAGGTATAGCGACCGGATCTGAGGCTCAAATGCAGTGGCTGCTTCACCATGCGGCGGCAAAGACGATATCCCCATCGATAAGGATCGTTAACTTGGACGATATCGAGACTGTTTTTGAGAATCTCAAGGAACAAAGTGTGGCTGGAAGAGTTGTTGTAAAAATGCCCTAAAAAGCCATGGAAAGCAAACTACTCATCATGCCATAATCTTGGACTTCATTATAAGTCTCCTATCATCAAAAGTATCGTTACTCCCTGAACGGAAACAGGGTTCTCGAAGTTACAACCTCAAGTGGCAGCTTTCCGTTCATCCAGAGCTTTACAATTCATGGGAATACCGGTACTGTGCGCATCATGGTCTTGATGACACCAGACGACCTCGTAGCAGAGAGTGAGAATTCATCCCGCTGCAATGACAGCCTTTGCCACCAGAACATGTGAGGCTTCCGAGACATATGGCAAATAAGAAGTATACGGTCGTTTATGTATTCGACGGGCTGGCATATGTCAATGACGAATGCTGATGAGGACGAGCCTACGAAGAACTGGTTTTGTCAGAGAAGTTTACTAGTCTCAGCATGATTGAACTGCCCTTAGTGTACAATTTCCCGCTGCCTCCTCAGAAGCAGAGTAACTTGAGCCTCAAGTTTGACCCGATGAAATCTTCAAGGCGTACTTCATCTCCGAGAAATCCCAATATCAAGCCCCATAGGTTTCCGCAAAAAACCCTCTCGTGTCTCCATGACATCTTGCCTCAGAAACACATCATATCTCTTAGCCCAGGTCGCGGCAATTAATCTCATTTGCATCTCAGCGAGATTCCTTCCCACGCAAGAACGTGGGCCGCGGCTGAATGGAATGAAAGCAGCCTTTTGCTTATCGGTGACATTCTCCCATCTCTCGGGCCTGAAATCCTCTGCATCTGGGCCCCAGATTTCCTTTGAATGGTGAATGGTGTATGTAGGCACACTCAGCACCGTACCAGGTCCGAAATACCGGCCTTGTAAGGTAACACCCCTGGAATCTGGTGGGATCTCGCGTGGCAGGCCGATTCCCGAAGGCGAGTGGTGTCTCAAGGTCTCGTTGATGACCATACCAAGGTAAGGCAAGTGCTTGACAGACTCATAGCTGGGAATGTCAATCTCGTCAGATACAACCTCGCGAATCTCCTCTCGTAGTTTGTGCAAGACACCCGGTGTTCGTACAACATGGTAAAGAAGGGCACAGGACGAATTTGACGTTGTATCACTGCCGGCGATGAGCTGGGTCAAAGCCTCTGCCGTGAGTTCGTCTCGGCCTAACGGCTCCCCTTTTTCATCTCGGCCTTGCATCAAACGCGCAAGAAGATCTTTCCTTGTCGTATCGGCTCCACGCTCGAGTCGCTCACTAACTCTGGCAATAGCAATACCAGCCAGATTCTCGACAGCCTGTAACCCCTGGCTGAAGAAAGGATCAGGGAGCCCCTTTGCGTATGTCTTCAGCCAAGGCAAACATCCTAGAGTGGCTGATACCTCTCCTCGTCGATTCATGATCTCAACAGCAGGAGCATAGATCGTGGGACCTGTTGGGCTTGACTTGACCTCAGCGAGGTCTGCTCCAGTAGCAAGCATTCCTGGAACAAGCCAGTAGCTTCGCGACTCATCGCATCATATAGGCAGGACGATTTACCAAAGGGTTTGCCAAAGGCAAGGTCTGCAATGATGTCAAAGGCGAGGAAGTTGACTGTCAGCTGTTAGCATGTGTGGTTCTATATCACATGTGCGATGCTTACACCATGAGAGACAATCAAGCTGGCCATAGCCGTCAGGCTGTGGGCTGTTGGAGACCGCATCCCACTGCTTGATAAACAGCTCCAAGTTCTGACGTATATACGGCTCGAATTCCAGCACCGACTTGGGCGCAAAGGTGTGCGAGACAAGCTTTCTTTTGCGACTGTGTTCAGCTCTGTTCCGTGTGTTGAAAAGGCCACGACGGATAGATACGAAAGAGTCGTAAAAGTCCCTATTTGAAGTGAGCACGGCGAATGCTAATATTCTTTAACGCGAGCACCCACGATTTGAGGAACCCGTTCCCATGACCATAGATTACCTAGATAGCATCCGCATCCGCGATACTGACATGGTTGGGAGCAATTCGGACGACAGGGCCTAGTTCCTTATGGACTTGGTCAACGATCTGGAATCGCTTGCCACGCCTGCACGTTGATAGTAACCAGAGGTTGGTAAACTGGGCCAGAAAGGGAGACGGAATCCCCCGGAGGCTACCATAGGCTCTGAAATAGGGGATTAGGTAGTAGCCACAGAGTGCCATTGCCAGAACGACGGGCGCCCAAGGAGTGAGCAATAGAGTGATTAGTGCCATTGTCTCGGTATGCACTACTGGGAGTTCTTGTGTTTGTTGAATTCTTTACGGTAAGTTTATCTGGATTCTGGACATAGGCATGTATTATATTCAACCTCTTATGTTTTGAAAGTGGCCCAGCTCTCCGAACCAGTACCCGGGATCACTTCCACAGCTTTCGGCAGAGATGAACTTGTGACTGTCGTCATTCCGGCTAGTCAGGACTCACAGAAAAGCGTTCGGCCACTTCCGCGGAACCCCACATTTCAGAATCACCGGCCTTCGGATCGGGAACGGAAGCGGCTCATGTTTCGGCACTTGGCTATTTTTGCGGCTTAAGATAACACCGTCGCGATTGGATACCGCCTCGATGCAAAACCGATCAATCAGGCCACTGCAATACAAATCATGCTTCAATTTGGAGCTCTCGGTGTATAATCAGCGATATTTCCATTGAGTGAGATCCGTTTTGTTGGGCGGGGGTAGGATCGGAAGCTAGAGTGTTTCGTGACAATGCCCTTTCCGGCCTCAAAGTCATAGATTGCTCCCTCACTGCAGTATAGACGTGCGAACGTTATAATATTTGGATATAATAAGGTACAAGTGAATGACTTTGAATTGAAAAAAAAAAGTCAAAAATGGTGGACAAGCAGAACACAACGAGCTTGCTTATACCCCGTAATGAGAATGGTACTTGTAAGCTTTTTCAGTATGCTTCAGAGCGTCGATTGTACCCTGAACCTTTCACCACCTCAACGGAACCTCGGCTGGTCCATACAGGAGTCCCTGCCTTCAACGACAGGCCGGGCAGCTTTGCACCTTTGTCTTCAAGCGCCCACAGAGAAACTCCAATCCAATTATCTCCGCGGTAGTTTAGCACACCTTCGGGAACTAGGAAGTCCGTCTGCGGACCAATGTTGCTGACATAGCGACCAAACTGGAAGCCATTGACAAACAGAAGGGCTCGGTAGACCCCAGTGCTTTCAGTGCTGTTAAGGAAATTGAATGATATAGGGATATCAAACTCTTGGGCAGGATAGTTGAGCCGTAGTTTCGCAGTATAAAACGCCACTCCTGCATGGTCAATACCTTTGTATGGCGACCCTCGTGCAAAACGGTCAAGCGGCGGCGATGGTAGGTGGTATCCTTGACGCTCAAAGTGAAATCCTCCTTCATTAAGGGGCCCGCGGAACTTGTCGACGTAGTCTTCGCCCCCCAGATTTCCGGTGAGCTTCCACTTAGAGATGCGCGTCTTCGGGCCAGACTTTGAGACAATAGACCAGTTAATGATTCCACGTGGGCTTTTCTGTTCGTCATAACCCGGAGTCCAGTTGCCATTGAGCCCGGTGTTGTCAACGATGACAGTGACCACATAACGCTTGCCTTTCTGGAGCTTAGGAAGCTCGTATGTGGAGTTGTAGTTCCCTGTGGCATCATATCCCTTGAAAGACCCGAGAAATTCGTCATTGAGCCAGACTGAAGTAGCAAAGGCGCGACCTCCTTGAGTCCAGAGTTTGAGCTCGGCTTCAGACCCGCTGGCTGTAAAATGACCGCGGTAGATGAGAGCCCCGGAGTGAAATCCATAATCAGAACCATAAAGTGACACCGAGTTCTGTAGTGGAATCCGTGTGTTGTTTGTCGTGGTCTTGTCAGCTGTGGGCCATCGGGCATCATTGAACTCTTTTTTGATCTCGGGAAGTGAATCGATAACGCGCCAGTCTAGGGATTTGAGGTCGGGAGTTTTGATCGTCGGGAAAGGTTTGTCGGGCTTGGAGATCCAATTCCCTAGTCGAGATTTCTGGTATTGGTACTCTTTGTCATTCAGCACCAACCGGGTGACGGCCTTCGGGGCTCCAATAACCTCCAGTGGCGTGGAAACATTGAAGTCGGCTTGAACAACAAGTTTCGAGCCTTGGACAGCAACTGATCGAACAAAGTACGGACCATTGATAATCACTGACTCCGGGTTCATGATTGAAGTTCCATAGGCAGAATTGTCGCCTTGTTTTGGCAGGTCTGGCACCCAGTAGTTGTAGGCCGAGTTTCGATCTTCAAATGTCAGCCAAGCCACAAGCAATGAGACAGCAACGTACCCAGCAAATAAATGAAAAGCGAGTCCAACTGAACCACCCGCCTATCCGAGTCGGTTTCCCATTGAAGGATGTGTGTGTTCTTTTTCTTTTGGAATTTGACTCCGTCACCCTCGACAAGACGAGGCTTGGAGCTGGTTTTGATGGCGACTTCGTGAAGCTCTCCAGGGCCTCCATAAAGCACAGCAACAGTCTTATCGCCGAATTTCTTCCACGTGAAGACTTCAGCTGTTGAGTAAGCTAAAGTGTACTTCCCGACAGCATAGTCAACCACGTGAATCTTGGAGTCTCTTCCATGTAGTGACAGTGAGCCACCAAGCTGAGGAACCACAATCGTTCCATCCTTGGTTGGTAGCTTAAGCTTATAGGAGGAGGACTCAGTACTCCTGTAATCTGCATGACGAACGACGTAAAAGGCACCGTTCTTGGAGTTAAGAGGGGTTACGGCGATGTCCTCATTGGTGCTGTATCTTGAAGTGGAAAGGTTGCCTGGGGTTGAGGTAGTATAAGCTGGGGAGACTCGCAAGAACTGGCCTTGAAGCTTGATCTCAGAGTACTTTTCTCGAACAATGGTTCGGTCTTCTTTGATTGCCTGATAGGATTAGAGAGCGCACAGATATGTCTGGTGTCTCACAAACTCACCGCACCGTAGTCATAAGAGGTATAACCATCGCAGTGACCGAGGTTCCCCCAGTTGGTACCGCCAAAGGTCTAGAGTGTCAGCTATCTATTTTCCTTATTCTGATAGAAGCTCCAACTTACCATGTATATGTTGAAGATCGTTACACCGGCTGCCAGGTTGTTCTTGTAAAGCACCCTTGCGAACTCGTGGTTTGTGAGGATAGAGCAGCGGTCGAAGCCCCAACCTCCGGGGGGGTCGAATGCACCTCCTTGAAACTGCTTGGCGTGAGAAAGCTATCTGCACAGGCAGGACTTAGGCGTACCTCAATGATTGAATACGGCGTATTAGGGCTGGTCTTCATATGCTCTGCGTGCCAGGTTGTCGGTAGACCGTCCTTTGGCCAGTCGTAAGGATTTTCCTATCACAATTAGCATGATATGCATATCGCCATTCCTCAATCCAAAACCTACACAGTTGAACTTAACAGGATATCCGTCATGACCCTGTGACTATTAGAAGACTCATCGCAGTTGTCGATCTGGAACCTTACATAGATGTCCACAGCCCCAAGGCCTGACCCCGGAGCACCAGTGCCTCCTTGCCATGCATCGTTATTAATCAGAGGCACAACAATGCCAGCTTTTCTTGCTTGATCGTTAACGTATTTCAAGTATGGGTGATTAGGGAATGGGACGATGCCATCACCGGCACTGTATTCATTCTCCGGCTGAAAGAGAATAACTGGGCCGCCGTTGGTGATTTGGGCATCGGCAATTATGGAGCAGATGTGTTCCATGTAGCTGAGTATCGTGAGTAAGAATCCCGTTGCAGGAAAAGAGTTTACATACTTGTCGGTGGCACTCAAGAAATCCGAGGCATTGGTTCTCAGTGTTCCTTTGATTCTCTGCAGCCAACCAGGGAATCCGCCTCCAGAGACTTCGGCATTGATATAAGGTCCAGGCCGAGCTAGCAAGAAGAGACCAGCATCTTTCGCGGCGGCGATAAATGGTTCCAGATCAAAGACACCCTCTGCTCGAAATTCGCCGGGCTTGCCTTCCAAGAGCGCCCAGTCAACATAGAATGAGACCATGTTGAACCCCATCGCCTTGACTTTCTGAAATAAATCCAGGTAGAGTGTTGGTACCGGAAGGCGGAAGGGATGTATCTCGGCGGAAAAGATTGTTGCTCGTTCTCCGTTGATGAAAAGTGAATGCTCATCCCATGTCACAATGTCTTGGAGCAAATCTCTCTTATGAGGATCTTGCAGGACGTCGAACGGTCGACCACCATGAGTCCCGACACTACGAGCATGGCAGTTAGCCGCAGCCAGGACTGCGAGGAGTGAGTTGAGAAGTTTCATTGCGAGAAACCATCAATAGGCGTAGATTGCGTCCGCGCATCGAAGGTGAGGTCTGGCGGATGATCTGGTCAGGCTATTTAAGTATTTCACCGAGCGGAGAGCCATCGCCGTTGGCTACTGGTAACGGAAGAGAAGCCGAAGATACCGGCAATGATTTGCTTAATACCACTCATATTGGTGGACAAATGCAATTTACCCATCAAACTTAATTCAGGCTGCGTCAGGTCTGGCCATTTGGGTTATTGTGCGGGGTTTGAAAGCATTCGACAACGCGATTGGAGCTTGTATCTCGGGATCGGCCATATTCAGTAGACCACGCCGCTCATCCTAGTCTCGTAACTCATTGATCGTTGCACGATCACCGGGCCAGAAACAAAAGTACAGGTCCGCAGATCCCAATTGTCGCCCAGCAGCCAGTCGACAACCTTGCATAGAAATGATGAAATGTAACCCTAACTTCCCCTCGTACTGGGGCCAGAGCCGTCAGACATAGATTGCTTATGTCAAGCTAAGCAGAGATACCGACTGGTCAAAATGATAGAGGTATTATCAAGGCTTGCACCACCGTTTATAAACCATCAGTTCATCGCCAGCTGATAGCGTATAGCTAGCCAGTCTACAAGCGCCTGGAACCACGAGGGACCACAGTTCAGTAGGGGAGGTTGATGTTGAAGTCTTATTAACCCAAAAAACTTTATCAGGGCTGAAGAGAGAAAGAACCACGATTCCTGATGAAGGCGTGAAGAAGCCAAACTTAAGTACAAGTTACGCGAATAGGAAATTGGGGGCAGAGTGTCGCGTTTTCTACATTTCGTGTGGACCCAAATCTTCAATGTAGACATTCCAGCGGCAGTGATTATATCTCAGAAATGCCTCATTCTGCTAGAAAGAAGACCTCCATTTCCTGCTTGGTTATCCCAACTTTCAGGACTGGATTTAGGTCCTTTAAAAATCGCAGAAACAGAACGGCCCAGGAGGAAAGATGTTTTGTGGTTTGAACAAAACCCATTTTCAGTCTACGCAACATATCGAAGAACGAGGCCCCATTCGGATAAACAGGGTCTTGGCTGACAGCCAAAAGGGAGGGTCTGGAAAGTCCCATATGGTTGATGTTACTATGAAAGTAAACTTACTTGAATAGCCCGAGTGGCTGCTTTTAAACTAGAGTCGTTGTCGATATAGTCTGTCGGGAAATTTGATCAAGAGGCGTCGTAAGGATGGTCGGGTATGCATACGGTATTTGTGTGCAGTCACGGTCGGGACATACGGACTGATCGTCGATTTGTCCGTAAATTTCTGAATAGCCGAACTTACACTAAGCTGCTCTACTGGCCCTAGAATGAGACTAACATGAGTGCTGGCACCTAAGAGTACTAATAAAGCCAGCCTCATGTTGTCGGTGCAGAAGTATCCAGGCTACCAGGACGATCATGAGAAATAAAAGTAGCTACGTAGCTGCTTCTATGCACTATTTATACATTGTTAACAACAACTTAGTCTATTTAGATAACAAAGACGGGAATAAAAAGGCACTTGGTGACTTCCCACTCGTCAGACAGGATTGCCTCAGGGTCCCATGACCGCACCGAGTTGGTCTCTCGATGTCATACTTAGCTTGCCTATTTATATTGAATAGCATGAACCCAGCCATCTTTAGTACAGTATCGATCTCCTTACTAATATTACGCAAGCTGACACCGGCGGGCAGGCCAAATAAAGACAGTTGAGCAGACCCTGAGTTGGTAATGTTCGTTTGCACTGATTGGGTTGCAATCAGGGTTATCAAAGACCGAAGACAGACACAAAAGAATGACCTACAGTGATCAATCATTGGTATGGGGCTCTGCAGGTATCTAAAAATCACATTCTCTTGTCTTGGATGGATTACAATATGAAAGTCATTGCGAGAAAGAACAAACATATGGTTCTACAACTCGAGTAATGAAAGCATTTATCTACAAAAATAGTAACTAGAAGATAGATCGATGAAGTCCGGAATGATGTCGGGCCAGCCCGATGAGCGTTCAAGGGCTATGTTTTCCTTGTAGGACGCTTAGAGCTTCTGCCCAGCAGTCCCTGGAATGGTCCGGGCGACGTTAGCAGAGCCCAGAGTGGCGACCTTGTAGGGCAACGAGGCAGGGGTCAAGGTTCCCTTGGGAGCCGAGTTCTTGGAACCACCGAAGTCAACGTCATCGACAACAGCATAGCCTGTCTCCTTAGAGTCGGCAAAGAAGATGGCACGTTCGGCAGAGTTGGCAAAGGCGGAGCTCTGCACGAGAACTTGAGCTCCCATGCGAGTGTTGACACCAGAGAGAGTCATGCTATCCCAGAAGGTGTTGACGATGTGGACGGTGCCAAAGCGGACTAGAGGCTGACGGCTGTTCACATTCTTGAAGTAGTTGTTGGCGTAGGTGATGTGAAGCTTGCCTCGGTCCTCAGATGCGTTGCTGTCCGAGTGGCCAATAAGAGAACCCTTCCACTGCGAGCTGAAGTTAGAACCACGCCTTTGTAGCTGCTATCTCTGGTTCGTATTAACTTACGTGGTCATGGAAGAAGGTGTTGGAGACAGTGACCCAGTCAGAACCGTGGGAAATGTCGAGGAGACCATCGAGGTCGTCTTTGCCGGCGCTCAGGTCACCTGACAAGTCACAGTGATCGACCCAAATATTGGTAGACTCATCGATACCGATGGCATCACCGTTGCTGGCTTTAACCTGACCGATCTTCAAGTTGCGAAGGATAACATTCTTCTGGCGGCGAACATAGATGCCAACACCCGTGATAGCTTCCAAATGTTAGCATATTGGTTTTCTGACTGGAATACAGGGGGCAAGAAACGTACAGCTGCCGGCTGCACCAATGATAGTCTTGTCAGACGTAGGGCGCACGCGATCACTCCCTGTCAGCTTGCCTGACACGACGATAGTCAAGGGCCCTTCTCGCTTGGCGGCTGCGATGAGCGCCTCAACCGTGCTCACGGTGACGGTCTCACCAGCAGCTCCACCGGTGGTTCCTCCGTTCTGGGTGCAGTAGCCAACACTGCAAGCCTGCTTGGCCTGACGCTTGACCACGGCATCGCGGGTCGAGAGAGGCGAGCCGACTGCCACGGTAGCCAACAAGGTGGTGAGGAAAGAAGACAGCTTCATGATGAATCAGACTGCGACAAATGATCTAACAAAGTAGAAGTAGTAAGGAAAGGCAGAGGTCGAATTGAATAGAACGTTTCGAAGGTGGGCCAGCCGGGACGAGAAGAAGGTAAGCTTGATTCTTGCTAAGCTAGGTAAATGAAGACAAAGCGGCGGCTTAGACCAGTCCTTATATAATAGTAAAGCCCATGATGAAGAATTCACAGCGGATTACAACAGCTCTCCGGATAGGGGCTACATACCTATTCGAGACCCCGGAGCCCGGAGCCCGGAGGGAATGTTTCAATTGCCCCTTCGGGCGTTTACCGAGTGGACACAAACAGGTACAGGACAACTGAACCTGAAAGAGCTGATTCGAATAAAGTGGTGCTCGCCCTACTTTGAAACAAGGTGGATTCCAAGGACAGACTGTGACGTCTGTGAAGCTCAGCGGATATCGCGTAATCATTGGTGCATTTTGTTTCGCGACTTCTTGGCCGTTGGTGGAAAATTTGGTGGGGAGCTATATGGCACACATGATAATGATTGTTGATAGATGGATTTAGACCAGCTAAAATGCGGCTACTACTCAAGAGCGTGGATCGTTATTACCGCAATATGAGAAGGACCTCGACCCCTCCTTAGCTCAGATTTAAGAAACCGCCTCAGCACGTGTCTGTTTCAAGGATTAAGCTTATTTCGATAGTGTTTCATAACGTCAAGCCGCGAAGATAAAAAGAAGACTGCTCTCGACAAGAACTTCTTTTATTTTCCAGTATCATCACCCTCGCCCCATCCTTCACAAAGAAAAGAAAAGTCGGCCAGGTGATGAGATTGCTAGTCATGAGCTTCATGCCAGAAGACTTCAAGTAATTTAATGATTAGTGATGTGTCCAGTCGTATAGTTTGACTTCTGATTTATTATTGGAAGGATATTGGGCATCGAGAAGTTCTGTTGCATTAGAGAAACGAATTATATTTACATGCTACTCAAGTCAAGATATCACTTAGATTTGAGTTGTTTCATATCTGGTTGTTGTTATTTTGCCTGCTTGAATATACTACTCAAAGTGGACGAAATGTTCACTTTATTACACCCAGGAAAGGGATCAAAGTAGCCCAATAGACTCACCAGTAAAAAAAGAAGAAGAAAAAAAAACAGTAGACGTTCAGCACCCAAGCCTTGCAACCCATTTACTCAAATCAGTACGGTCAGATGCCGCATCGCATATGGCTTTGATAACTTAATCAATGTCTTTGTGCCTCAATGAAGTTTGATCAAGTTGAACTAATGTGAACGTTGGGTCATAATGATTAAATTGGGAAGAAAACAGTGTTCTTCTTTCTGTGGAAGCGCCTTGCCTTTGAGCGAGCATGATGCATAGTTCAAGTTCACGTCTTTACTTAACCAGCTGAGGAGGATATGAACTCGACAAGGGCTCTACTCAAAGTGAAATAACTTGTTTTTTAGGCTCCTAGACATTTGTTATATAAGACCTCTCTACTGACACTGACAATAATGTGTGCACTATATTAACGCAAGTTTAATAGAAATATTTCCTATAATAATTAAAGTGGTATAGTTATTAAAAGAGCACTTTATTTTTAAGAGAGAACTAAGCAGTTTATATAGGAAGTAGTGTAGAAGAGTTATTTAATAAATAAACAAACTATCCAATTTTATAAGCATTTATAGATATTAGGTTCTCTACTATATTTAGCTTGAGAAAAAAGTTAAGCCGATCATAGGCATAGGGTAAGTATTCCAATCAGTGTTTACTGTATTTCTGCTTCAGCCACACAACCTCCTTCACTAAGCCCAAATTAGTAAAGACAACTAATATTTCGAATAAGGTCTCTACGTACAACGTCTATTCTGTTTCGCATTCCGCGCTGCAAGCATATCGTGTTCAGAATACAACAATCGTCCTTCCGTTTTATAAAAAAGTATCAACTGCCCAAGACTTGCGGACGAACACCGGCAGATACGCCGGTACAGCTAGATACAAAAGCTGCGCCAACTACTTGAGACCACCAACCTTGAGACAGTAGCTGCCATTCGAATACACAACGTAATGGAACAAGGATCTAGGCTCAATGACGATATCCTTTGACCCAAGTAAATGAGCTCATAAGATCATGGAACACCGGCTGAAAGGTCCCCGGCCACTTGAACATCGCGATCACACGAAATCTCTCTCAACTAGACCGGGGAACGATCACCAACAAGGCATGTTGCAGCTCAGGCTTCGTAGCTCTCAGGGACTGAATTGGATGGAAAGATTGTATCAAATTATCCACGAATGGGGATGCTTCCCAGTCATCGAGTAATTTACCCCGCCTTTCGTCACCCCGCAAACCTGGCTCGCTTCCAGGGCATCAAGGCGTAGCACAGAAGGGAAACTGGTTCAAGCTAGCTTGGTCCAGCCCCGGGTGTGCAGTACACCAAGGATCTTAAATGAAGCGTTGTTGAGGATTGTGGCCTTGATTTGCGGAATAATCAGTACAAGATTTCCCGTGAATTGCAACCGGCGGGCTACCAACCAACTTCCACACCTTCAACCATCACCAGCCACCTAGACAGCTGGTCTTGCCTGAATTCAATAGACGAAAGGCAAACAATGGCGCGCTAGGAAGTTAGAACCCATGCCATCAGACCATTAAGCTTAACCCCAGACTTCTCTTGGGGGTCAGCCCAGCCTAAGCCAAGGTGAAAGTGGCTGTTGGGAGTAATGAAATTGGGGGTAACCCTGGGGCATCTCTAAGCGATGATGAGGCTTGGAAAGTTATAAAAGGAAGCGTAACTGGAAATTTGAAGACGGCTGGAAGTAACCCAGAAGCTATACGTCTCTGTACGATTGTCAGCCATCGACTACGACTCGCCTCTTTACCCTTGTTTCTCGTTATCACAAACACAGTTTGAGCTTGGGTTATCCTGCCTGTTTTTTCCAACATGAAGGCCTCTTTGCTCGTGTCGCTTCTTCCTTCTCTTGTACATTGCGCCGTCATTGACCCTCGCCAGTCCAAGACAGGTGACGGGAAACAAGGCGACAGTGATGCTACCCAGGGCGACATTGGCCAAAGGCCACCCCCTCGCTTTCCCTTCCCTATCACCAAGTTCCCTGTCGCAAAGGAAACAGTCGTGCTTGAGAATGCCAAGTACATCATGCCTGGAGAGGTCTTTGACGGAAAGATGAAGCGATATGAGCGCCCTGAAGGCAGTTGCAACGAACAGGCTGAAGGTACCGATGCTGATACCGTCTTCAACTTGATGCCCGGTGCCACGATTCGCAATGTCATCATTGGAAGGCACCAGGCTGAGGGCATCCATGCGCTTGGAGATGCTTGGGTCGAAAATGGTATTCTACACCCCAACCAAATCCTGTCATGGAATATCAACTAATCTTTCCAGTTTGGTGGGAGGACGTTTGCGAAGATGCTTTGACTTCCAAGGGGTTGAACACTCAGCTTAGAGTTATTGGAGGTGGAGCTCGAAGTGCGACAGACAAGGTGAGTACCCGAAACCTGTCGGGACATATTCTTTGCTCTGGGGCATAACTGAACTGTCCAAGATCTTCCAAGACAACTCGCTTGGCGGCAAGTACAACATCACGGGCTTCTACGCTGAGGACTTTGGGACCTTCTATCAGTCCTGTGGCAACTGCCTCAACCAGGCCAAACGCAACGCTACTCTCCAGAATGTGGTGGCAGTGAATGGTCTCCGGATGGGCATCGTATGTACCACTGACTCTCCCATGTTATGATCTTTTTCATTCTAATCCTTGGTAACATTACAGATAAACCCCAACTTTGGAGACGAGTTCCGTCTCAAAGACGCTCAGCTCGACAATGTGACCAGTATTGTAGACAAGGAGATCGGCAACAACGCTCAGACGGTCCCTTACTACATCGGCAATGGGCCTGACGAGAAGTATGCCTTGTACAACGAGACCAGAGACCGTATCACCGACTTTGAGGGGACCGTGGTGGACCAGTATGAGCCAGAGGACCCATATGAGTGGCTTTCTGAGTTCTGGCCTGAAGGTTTCAACTAGATAGCTCTTAAGGAGACAGTTGTTGCATCAGGGACGACTCCCATATCTGGGAGGGGTGCGTGTATGGTTAACCAAGTAACCATGTGTGTGTGTTGCCTTTCGTGTTCATATTAGGATAATAACTTTGATAGCCTATAGAGAGTATAATTTTCAAACTCGTCTGCGGATAGTAACATGCTTCTGTATCGTTACATTACTCTAGCTTCCTCTAGCCCGCGTAGCAGTAAGGGTTACTTCTGTTACTATGTAGTATCCTGCTGTAAACCTGTCATGAATCTTGGAGGTGGGTTTCGGGTCATGTGGGGATCTGCTATTTCACTATTATATTCCGAGACTTTCTGTACTAATTGATGAGAATGAATGCGCTCGTTTAGTCAGTTAATTAGTCAAAATACTGATCTGATTCAAAGCCAGCGTTCTATGTTCATGTCGTATCTTTTCCCCGACCCAGGTACATATAGACTCCCACTTAAAGTAAACAGAGTGCTAATACAAATTCGACATGTTATGTAGATGATCCAATTTGCATGTACTCAGTTGCCCGGTCTCGCTCCCTCGATGCTTATCTAAGACGTGCTAATCAACTTCTTTAGAGCAGACTCGTTCTGACTCTCAATATCGCCTAAGCGAGAGACTTCTTTGCCCTATATCAGGTTTCAGTTAGCTCGGATTAAATCATGATAGACTTATCAGTCTCATATAGTAGAACCCACATTTTCCACTCTCACGACCGTCGGGACTCCTTGGATGTTATATGGCGCGTTGCGGTACTTGTTTTGAGGGTTACCCTTCCATTCTGAAAATGAACCCACACGGACGATATGTGCCGCTGGTGCCGAGTCTGATCCAAACACGTTCTTCAACGCAGGTAGTGCGTTAACACAGTCTGGACACCAGGATGGCTCTCCTGAAGCAAAATAAACGACATAATGAGCGTCTACTGTCGAGGGTGGAGTGTCGGCGTTGATGAGAGGCATCTTATCGATCGAGTCAGGAAAGGTTGATTGTGAATAGAGAGTTTGGAGAAGTGGTCGTATTCTCAATGCTCAAGCATGTTCAAAATGTATTGAAGGTCTTGAATTGAAGAAGAAGAAGACGTTGTTGAATAATAAAGATTATCTCCTAATTTAACCTGCGGTGAACCCCCCTTTACCGATATTCGGTATATAAGAAGCCCCCGCCCGCCGGATGAGATCATGCAGTTAGAGTAAGTCACTCAGCGACTCAACACCTGGCAGATTCGATACGCCTCGTCTTTGGTGTTCTTATTCGCGACTATAATGTTTTGTACAAACTGGGAACCGTCTCGTATCTACCGGAATCAATTGACCGTAACACCTGTGACGCTTGGCCCCTGTGTACCTGTGAGTGGCATCGACTCTGTATCGCATATTTTGCGTTATTAAACCTTCCCACTGGTGGAGCACATGGATACACCGCATAAATATGTCTAGCTAGTTAGTCCTCATTATTTACGGAAATGTCGTGATTCAAATGGCAAGACCCTTCTGGGTGCCTGTTCTTGTGAAAAAATTCGTGACGATTCAAGACTAATTGACTCTGTTTGGAAGGCCGGTTGCGGGATAATCTGACAATTGGAGGTTTCCTCGAGAACGATCATTTTCCAATATCTTCGAGAAGGCAATATCATTCCCGAACGGGTTAATTACGGTATCTTTACTGAATGCATTGCGTATGACACGTATCAAGTGCTTTACCTACCCCAGAGCACACCTAATTACAGTGGTGATATATAAGTCTCAACTGGCTCTCAGGTGCTGGCACTTTTTGTTTCCAAAATACAGTTCAGACGATTTCTTTAATATTTCAGGCGGACAAGTAGTGTCAGTAACTGACTTCCAACAAAGAAGCCTAACTGATGACCGCTGTGGTGAGAGAACCTAATGATCAATAGCATGGCATACCGGTATCATTGTTCGACTATTGGCCTTGTTCCCAGCATTCCTTGTGATAGACCATGCTAGTTTACCCAATGATTTTATGAAAATACACCCTATCGAAGCCGCTTTCAGTCCTTCTGCCTGTCTCTATAAACCCCATCTTAGAATAGAGACCAAAATTCTCCCACATCTTGGCATTTGTAAACAAAGTCAATGAGTGTCGCCCACGTGACCGTGCAAAATCCTCCGCGTGGTTCAAAAGAATACGACCATACCCGTGACCTTGAGCTGCTGGATCAACGACCAAGTTATTTATCTGAACCGCTTCGTTGTTGCTTGGTGCCTGTAAGACGATGGAACCAAGCATGGTTTTGTTGTCCCGGGCTCGCAACACGAAAACATCATGCTTCGTTATGAGATCTTGGTAATCTGCCGTCATTGGAGCTGGTTTCCTCCCGATCCGTTCAACGTATTTTGAATATGCGTCATGAACAATACGTTGCAAGTCTGGTATATCGTCTGCTTGGGCCCGTTCGATGATGTGGTTTTCACTGGAGTGAGGAGGGTGGCGCGGCGGTGATGTCATTGTTGTTTAAGTGATCAAACAAGCGGCGAGTGGTAGTTTTTCGAATTGATTTGTAAAGCGCCAAAAAAAAAGAGGCTATACCGACCTGGCTATCAGAAGTTGAAGCCGACAAGAGAGAAATATAATCAAGTTACTGCGTGCTACCGACTGGAAAGAGACGAGTCATGGGTTCTATTGCGTGGGCTGCTGCCTGATGCACCACCCCACTTTGTAAGGTGGCCTGACCCTCTCAGGGTCAACTTAACCACAACAACAATCCACTATTACACATATACCTCTTTCCACAGGTTCATTCTGATAAAGTTAACGGATTGATGTCGGCCCGGCAAGGTAAATTGCGAGAGGTCACTCTTTTTCCCCGATCTCCAGACTCCACCACAACAGAGTCTTATGTCTTCAATCATGAATCAGAAGTAAAGCAGGGCATGTGTGAGTTGGAAGAAAAGGTCCAATGAACTTTCCGTCCTCTTTTGCCGCCTCAAAGTCCAAGAGTCCGGCCCAATAAGCCTCGGATTCAGAACGACGATTTTTGACTGCCTCCAAATACACGGCCATCAGCCAGTGTTTAGAGAGTCTCTCAATCGTGCCCGTTCGATCATACCAACCATCTATCCCCTCCCCAAATTGTTCGCTGATGATGTCGAGCGAATGACCGGCCCACTTCCCACGAGTGACACAGCCAAATATGTTCTCAAGATGCTCCGCTGCTTCATGGCTCAGTGTGTTTCCCTCGCCTAGTAGATCCTCCTTTGTGCGCAACTTTGGTTCCTTATCCTCCCACCATGTGGCCAAAGACTCGGACCTAGGGTTACCACTCCAGCCAATTAACCAAATAAGTAGAAAATCCAAAGTTAGCCAGTGCTTCCCAAGCAAAGCAACAGTAGATTCACCGGCCACTTTCGCGTCGATAACTTCCAGGCGAATATATTCCCTTGCGGTAAGATTGCGTAGATACCACTTGCCATCAGTCGACGCTGCATTGCGACCAAGACACGCGGCCATGTGAGGGTGAAGATCTTGTGGTATGTCACTTGAAGAAGTAAGATTCCAGAACTTCTTTCGATGGGCATCATAATCGAGAAGCGGAGAACTTTTGAAGTTATCGACCGCCTCCCAGTTCCAGCGTCGCGGTTCGGCCATTCCCATTCTGCGGCCCATACCCGGTATTTCTTCACTCCACTCGATCTCTGGCTTAGTTTCAGGACAAACACGGTATACGCTTGTCGGAAGAGAGGTCAAATAAGTTCCCGTCAGGATGATGGGTGTGCCAGCCCAGGAGTATTGCTTACTCCACGAGCGGTGAATATCCGGGATCGTTGAAACAGCATGAGCCCAAAGACTCTGTGAGCAAAGGGCAAGGGAAACAAGATCCTCTGCGTTAATCATCAACATGATTACGCACATTAACTCCGAGGGAAGTCCCTCCAACGAAGACGGTTTCGTGGTATTCTGTCGATTTGTCTTGTTCAGGACATTAGCCAGTTTCAAACTTGTCGAATCATGGAAACTGAAAACTGGGTTGTATAGCCAGTCGAAGGCATTGAAACAGAGGTTTAGTGTGCAAAATCCTCTTGGACCAGCTTCGTAAGAACTGGCGTCTTTAGCCTGTGGCAGCTCAAGCTTTTCCTTCCGCAAAGGAGTTAGAATATTCCACCGCTCGCGGGATCTAGTAGTCTGGTCGACTCCTGGTGGGCACATAGTACACGATAGTAGGTTGAATATGTGTGATTAAAAGCAGTGAATTATTGCAGGTGATTACATGGGAGAGTTAGGGTTTAAATAGTTTTAGAATGATCCTGCTGCCTGGGATGCTTACACGAACCAGACTGCCCCGATTCTTAGTATTGAGAAACCGGAAACAGGTTCCTCCGCAAGTCCGCGATCAAGTACTGTACTGTACCGCAAGCTACAGTACAATCAGGGCTTATGTTTTATCCGACACTCAATTTACAGCAGCTGCCAATAACATCCATACAGTATGAGCTACCCGGTGGCTGAACTCACTACCACGACCTTATCTGTCGTGCGCGAGAACAGCCAGCAGCAAAGAGACTAACAATTGCCAAGCTGCAACGTCAGAAAGAGATATTTCTTGCCTTCATTAGACACTCAAAACGTGGGCCAGAATTTTATAGCCGCGATTGGATTTTCTTTAACATTTCTATTGCCAATCACTGTTTCAACTTTCAACTACCATCTGTTCCGGCTAAGATCAACTTAAGCTGGTACACCTTGCTTGATAGCAGCACTTATAGTCTCATTCTTCGTCAACCACCGAGCCAAACTTGGATTTTTTTCAAGCAGCAGATCTGCCACCATGCGTCCAAAAACAATGCTTCCATAATCATTCAAGTGGGTGTTATCACTCGGTATCAGGTTATATTCATGACTAAACTTCTCCCCAAGTTTATTAATATACCAGAGACTTTTTCTGTTGAGGTCGAGGTACGGAGTACGCGTTGTCTTGGCAGCCGAGATTGTGCGCAAACGCTCATTATGCAGCGAGTCTGCTGCGCGATGCTCAGAAACAAAGTTTCGTCGGGTCAGCGGTGTAACGAGAATCTGAACCATTTCAGTCAATGATTATGTCGGCTTTGGCTGATGGCTCGAACTTACAGGATGACCGCCAAGATCTTTTACGTCTTTAACAAGGTTCTCAAGATTGGTTTGATACTCATCAAGGCTGATGTTCTTTGCTGGCTTCTGATCATTATGTCCAAACTGCAACCCCAGTGGTCAGTAAGCATACGGTGTTACATATGAGAGATATTAACTTACCTGAATCGTGACGTAGACATTGTGGCGCTTGGTATGATTCGAAACGTATTGCTTCACTGTGGCCCAGTCCCCGCCATCTACAAATGAGACTGTTGTGGCGCCATTGTGTCCCAGGTTGACGCCCCATGCAGGCTTTCGTAGGAAGCTCAAGAAGCCGTTACCCCAGCCTCCCCCTCCAGCACTCTGCACAGCCGTGGTAGAGTCTCCAGCAAGAATGAAGGCAGGTGGTTTATTGCCTCCTGGTCCGTGATGGTTAGACGCGGGACTAGCTATGACCAGCCCAGGAAGGAGAGCGGCGAGGTAAGGGATCTTCATTATGAATGCGGCTGTAGGTAGGAAAAAATGTAACAATTGAGAAAAGGTAGGTAGTGGAAGCCAGCGTGTAGTTCCCTTTATAAACGGTTTGAATACAGCTCTGTTCATGTACTGGCGGCGGGGATATGATCTTCAACCAGGGGCTGTAGTTGATGATTGGTGGATCTAGGATTGCTTGATCCGACTCGCGGAATCAGAGAGCTGACGGGCTATTACCCCAGATTAAGAAGCTTCCGAAGCGAACCTCGGCAGAGATGGCGAGGTTGTAATATAGCACGGGTATTATTGCATTGACTTATTTACTTGGGGTTAGTTTGTCTGTGTTAGACTCTCCTCCCTAATGCCGCAACTGAGACGCAGCTCCTCCCCATACATTGGGGTTGATCAATCAGCAAATAGATTAGCAGTAAGATATATTCTTCCTCTCAAGAGCCTGTTGGCCATGTTACTCTGGGCTGCCGACCTAGGTAGAGGACCTTTGGTAGAATACACTTTGGTCATTGATCAGGCGTCTCAATCTCTCCACTAGAAGATGGGTTAAGGGGATACAGCGAGAAAGAAAATACAACGGAAAGTACAGCGGCTCTCCAGTTGCCAAACGTGGTATGCCAATCAAGAAACCTTATAGTCTACATAAAGGCCTGTCTGAGCAATCTTTTCACGTCGTAAGCAGAAGTCGACAGCTAATTACGACAAACAGTTTCGATTCAAACCAGGTGTATAGAGAAGCAGCACGATTTTGATCAGAATTCATCTGGGTTTAGTCATTATAGAGAAGAGGGCATGGGTACGTCAATATTCCTGGAGTAGTCTCAAAGAATAGCAGGCTGTATTGGATCTGGACTTGACCTTTGATGGATATAATACTTGTGCTAGTAATAAAGTGTCCGATCGCCTGTCATTGATTAGTCAGTGCTAATCGATCAGACCTACGAATTGGCATTTTCGGGATTCCTTCAACTATATTCAGCTAAGCTTGGGATAGGAAGGGAGGATGTGAGTAAGTACCGGTAAGATGCTTTAAACGAAATATGATATAGCTAAGAGTCAACAGTTATGGACTTCTACATCGTCTATCTGGCTGACGTAGTTATAAGATATTAAAAAAAAGAACTTGTGTCAATGCCCAGTACTCGAAGATGCGGCATCCCGCTCATAATGAGCTCAGCAGACTGACAACCTCTTTCTCTCCAAATACAATGCATCCACTGAGATCATACATTGCGATACCTGAGCTTTCACGTCTAAACATGAGCGTACCGTTCTCATTCTCAAGCTTCGCGTACCCTAAGGTTGCATCTCCAAATCCGGGCTTGAGGGCATACAAGAATGCTGTAAGATCCGACATGGGACATGTCTTATCGGCATAGTCTTTTTCAACTGTGACTTGACGCCTTACAATTGTAAGGGGCTCTTCGCCGCAGTTGAATCCAAGGCATCTCCTCTCCATGATGGCGCCGCCTTCTTGCTTGAGCCCTACTAGCGAGTACTGTACGTTCTGTGCGCTATGTGATGGCACTACCCCAAACTTAGAAAACTCATTATAACGATCAAAAACGAATTCCGCGGCTGTGGGATTCAGAGCAATGTTGAATTGATTTGGAAAGAGGTTGAGAGATAAGTCGCATGTTCCCTAAAGAGTCAGTCAAAACGTGCACTATGATAAATGCTTTGGTCTGCTTACAATTTGTAGATGGCATTGCACCTTGCTGGCGACGCCTTGCTGTATGAAGCGTTGCAAAATGCCAAGAGAAGAGCCGCCAAGAAACCGAACACTCTCTGCAGACTTGATGGTTTCACACAAGGATTCGAGAACGAGCCGCTGAACCGTGTTCCCTTGCATTCCAAGCTTTTCCTCAGCCGCATCTATGCAGCCTCGGTACCACTCTCTCAGTCTCTCCACGCGTTGAGGAGGCGCTTCGTTCAAAGCGGTTCGATAGCTGAGGAGCTCTTCCTCGCTACGCGCAACAAGCTCTTCCTGTCGGTGGAAGTAAAGATTAACGGGATTCTCAAGCTCATCAATGTCGTCGAGATCAATAAAAATCTCAACGGGGGCGTCTAGCCACTCGCACAAAGCCGCCACATGATCCCATGCAACTAGTTCTCTGTGCAGAATTGCGTCGTCTACCGGCCCGTATGGCGGCTTGATGGCCAATCGAAGCTGTTGCCTAGGTCAGCTTCGCGGGCGGGTAACAAACAAGACAGGACCATACTCACAATTGCTTTGTCATCATCACTCAATTTATCTATGCCATCCACGTCTCTGTCGCTCAAAAGACCGCCTAGAAGCACCTTGAAAGCCTTTCCGCGAGATGGGAAGTGCTTGGAAATAAGCTCTAGGCATCGGCGCTGCTGTTCTGAGGACACGGACAGCCCAAAGGATACTTGACGAGGCTCAAAGATCCAGATAAGGCGCGTGTTTGGGCTACTAGCAGTTGCGCGGATAAGCGCTCTGGCTGCAGCCCAGTTATCCGAGTCAATAGAGTCATTGTAGAAGATGATGATCTGTTCCCCCATGGCTGCTGTGATGTTCTGGTTGCTGACTTGCTAGGTTGTACGTTGTGAAATACATAAAGCCCAAGGTGGGGGAGTTGAGAGGTAGATATAAGTTTGACATATCCACGTGCGGGGCTGTGCGGTTGCTGAGCCGGCGCAGCCTGGCTTATTAAGTAAGTTAGGCATTCTGTAAGGCGATTTACTAAAAAAACGTGATCTTTCACCTTACAAACTATACATTAGGGATGTAAGATCTGATGGGCCTGATAACCGATAACATCTCGAGGGTCTCAAGATGAACGGAACATCTGCTCCAGAAAGTAGAATAATTCGGTCGCCGACTTTGACTTTCAGGGGCGTCAATGCTTGCTCACGCGTTTTTCCAATAACATAGCATCGATTCACGTAAGTCTTAATGACAGAGTCCAAAAGTCTATTAGTCTCATTCTCTGTGCTGTGTTCTTTGAGAATGTCATTTGTCTTGCTGTCAAGGCCACTGCCTTAGAGCATGAATCCGGCAAATTGTCTCTTGTCTAAAAGGTCTGCACGGATAGACTCGGAGTATCCGTTCCTGCCAGCGCAGATAGCCGAGGTGAAAGTGGTCAGAAAATCTCTGAGACAGCGGCGTACTGAAACTCTTGTCTTATGGCTAACTGAATGCTGCCACCACTTTGACAACCTCAAAGACAACGACGCCAGGGGGCCGTAGAATATCTGGGCCACCATTTGTCTGCGCTAGACCTGACTTGACAGGCTTGGTTGCAGGCCTGTCTGTGACAACAATGACTGAGTACAATCCTTGTGGCGGTTCCCACGAGCCGTCGAACCGAGGAACCCACAATAGAAAGGAACCGGTCTCCAGCTTGTCTGAGTATCGGGAATGAAGAGGTGGAACAAGGTATGAAGCACGCTTCAGAACCGTGAAATTACCCCCGGCAATTGCCATCCTAGTAGCAGCTGCATATACGCCCTTCAAGGCCATGTTGTCATAGTCGGGTACGATAGCGAGACCTTGACCCTCAGCTGCGGGTGAAGAATCAAGTATAAGGCCGAGAAGTCTACAGACGATGTCTCTTGGATCCGTGGCGTCAAAGTAGGGACAGAGTTGGAGGTGCTCGTACAGGCCATCGGCTGCTCTAGAGCTATCTAATACTTCAGCCGCACAGTCTGCGCCTCTGCATCTCTGCATCCCAACCGTCCAGAACTTTCTGTGACACATCCATCGAGCGGCCAGTAAAATCTTGTCCCACGCAATTACGTCCTGTCCGCGATAACATCTTGCCTCTTTGGCGAGGCAAACTTCTTATTGACATTATGCGAGTGAACCATAGTGCCAAGAAGAAACTGTATAAGGCTTTCCAACGACAGCGAGATGGCAGGTCAGCGTCTGAGTAGCTGCACGACCTAGCATGCCACATAGTGTCGTTCAGCTTGGAAAGGTTCTGGGTATTCTTATTGCATTATGTGAAGATTGCCTCGATGGAACTGATAGCCGGGACAACTAGGCTATCTTCATCTCCGAGCCAAACATATACGTGGTGGGCTTTTGAGTAAACGCCTCGCATCATGCATATTTGGTGAGAGCGCTCGCGGTTATTTTTCTGATTAACGCTGACAGCGTCAACCCAAAAGTAAGAGTCTAGTTCAGCTTGGTGTGCGGCCAGAATAACAGGTTCGGTGTTTCTCGGCATATCGAGACTCTTCCCGTCGACTACAAGAGATAAGGTGGGCGTGGGGGCAACCCAACAGTAAGAGACTATTGTATAGTCACTAACATGATTGGGTAGTAGGCTGAGAACGCTAGTTTCGCAGTAAGACCTAAGATAGGTAGGGGCCTTT